>JABCJY010000152.1:0-148146 GCA_013184415.1 Fusarium concolor
ACACAGCACTATTTGGGTCTTTTAAGCCCAGAGCCCCCTGCTGCGACTGCCACTCGCCCTGTGACTCCTTCCGCCGACGCCCGCCGCTTTCTGATTGGTTCGCTCGAGACATGTCCCCTCCCTCCATCATTACCCTATATCCACTTGTGCCTATCAAATCATCCTATCATCAACATATGCTGCCCATCTTACACTTGCACTGCCTCACCTTTTACGCTCATTCGATATGGCTGCCTATTCCGTTCTACTGTTCTGATCTATTCCGTCATATCATACCGTAATCCCTCTTTGTTACACTCCTTGCCGTTACTTTGTCTTGCCCTGCGAGTTGAGATGCGAGTGTGTAACACTCAGGCAGTTGACAACTACATCACCATCATGAACCTTTGCTCTTTTCCCATATGATACTTGGCCGTAGAAAATCACTAACGTAGCTTTCAACTCAGGGATGGCAGCAGAAGCTCACCCAGCTCCATGTCGCCCAGTTCCCTTGGGATCCCAAGGCTGACCCTCCTGCACAAGCACCTCCGCCTGCTGTACCACCGGCTCAGCCTCATGCTCAGGCTCAGTATTCGCCTCATATAAACAACCCAACTGGCCTCTCTTTGCCGGGAATGACCCAGCCCCAGACTCAGAACGGGGCAAGCCTTGAAGGCAACAATGTTAAGACCGAACCTCATGTCTCTATTAAGCAAGAACCTGGCTTGCAGAGTAACCCGATGGCCTATCAACAATACAACAACCCTAGCATCAATATGAATGACAACAACGTAGCTGCCAATCGCGCTGCCCAGCAACTACAGGCTCAGTATGGACAGCGAGCGGCCAGCTCCATCAACGCCCTACAACAGCAACAACAAACCCACTCACAGCAGGGTCAACAACAACAGCAGCAACCAGCTTTGCCCCAACCACANNCCCCAACCACAACAACAGCAGCCAAGTCTGACCCAGCAACAACACCATCAGCAGCAGATGTATCGTCAGCAGATGGCCGCTGCAACTGCCCAACAGCAGCAACAACACCCGGCTAACGGCCAGCCCCACATCCGGAACGGCCAGACCGACGGCGCTGGCGATATGGGCGAGTTTGAGGGTGTGCTTATGCAACAGGCTGCTGATGGTGATTTGCGTGAACTCGGTCGAGTTGAGATCGACCGTCTACTGCATGAACAGATCCTTGCCAAGGCCAAGAGCATGGAGGGCGGTGGTCTGATGCTCCCTTTGAAAGAGGCGACCCGACACTCCTCGGTCTCAACATCGCGCAAGGCCAAGGGCAAGCAACCAGCTGCGTACGACGGAGGCGATGATGATGAAGAGGACGATGACGACGCAATCAACTCAGACCTTGATGACCCGGAGGAGGACAGAGACGATGATGATGTCGATGATGAGGGGTTAGGTAACATCATGCTCTGCATGTATGACAAGGTCCAGCGGGTCAAGAACAAGTGGTTAGTTCCAACTTCAATCCCACAAGGCACCTCAGTACTGTTGTTCTGTTCATTTGTTTATTTACTAACTGCGGCTGCAGGAAATGCACACTCAAGGATGGTGTCTTGACCGTTAACGGTAAAGAGTATGTCTTCCACAAGGCCACCGGTGAATATGAGTGGTAATCGCGGAATGGCCCGCTTGGAAAGCGATCATTTTGGACGTTGAGATCAGATTGGTGACGTGCCGCCACGAAGCAACATCAAAACAAGGCCAATGTGTGCCATTGGATGGATTGCAATGACTAGAGGCCGTGAAGATGGCCACAGATCATATGTACATGCGTTGAAGAGGATTCGAGGTCGCAGATACCTCAACTTGTGACCAACAGATTGAGACCGTATTAGGTTTTCTTACGGCAGCTTACGATTTGAAGCTTAACCCCTGCTCCTGAGCTAATAGTTTACGTGGTATCAAGAATAACATGGGTATTTCAATGGAAATAGCATTCATTGTGCGACATCTGTGGATTCAAATTGCTTTTTTTTTATTTTTTTAACACTCGGCCATATGTCGTATTAAACTGTGGGCCGAAGTCAAAAACGAAGTCGATTGGCATGATCACTAACTATATGATATGCAAGGCGCCAGGGCAAGCCCGGTAAGAAACCGATGATATTAGCGAGTAGCTTCGACCGCTCTCAATTCAAGAGTAGGTGTGCCTTACTCAACCAAGGTGACATAGGGGGTCGGCAGGTGACAAGATTTATGTATGTTGGCTGTGAACTTCACCACTTCTAAAACGACTCGTGTTTTGCTGGATGTGAAGTGAGTACAAAACAACCTTGTCATGTGGACCATGACTAACCTATATAGAACTAGGCTTATGCTGTTGGTCCGTAGCGGTGGGATTGGGAGGAGGTAGGTGAGCAGCGAGATGAAGTGAGGTGAGCGCGCGGATTTGAGTCTAGGGTCGTCCCCGGGGGCTGGGACCTTTCGGCGATATGCAGCCACCAACGTCGTGTGGTGGCTTAATGGAGGTGTTGTTGGTTCGACTAATCCAATGGGACCTTGCAATTCAGCGGGACAACTCTTATTTCTGGCGTCTTGTTGCGTTGGTGGATAAACGAAGGATTGTCGTGTCTGTGCAGGTCGTTCTTAGTTCAACGGTATTATACTCTGTAATATAGGCTTGCCAGCAGGGCTTGTTGATTCGAGCATTGTTTGCGAGCATTCTGCGAACCCTTGGGTGGGGGTAATTACTTAAGTACCTGGTATTGCGCTTAAGACCATTTTTGGTGCTACCGGCTTGTTTGCGCGAAAATGGCATTTTGTCTTCGAAAACCTTGGAATCACTACTCGACAACGCCTCTTTTCACTACTGCGCTCTGGGGACGTCATCTTTTTGTGCTTGTGGGCTTTAAGTGCCGCCAGCTCACAACTCCAATTTCGCAGACCCCACATTATGAACCCGACAGTTTGGAACAGGTCCCGGTCTTTACACCAAAACGGTATAGACAGCAGGGATTATGGATGGCCTCAATTACCGGGGTGTAATTAGCTACATGAGGTACCGTCATAGCAGAGTTGAAGGTCTCAGCCCAGTCCAGCAGTAACAGACTCGCCTGTTGTATCACACTTGTCGCATGAATAAGTATAGTAATCGAATTTCGGCATCATCAGGCTGCCGATAATATGTATACTTGCTGCTTTGCCAGCCAACAGTATACTGCTAACACTGCTGGGGTTGCAAGCGTATTCGTTCAAGAATGACTGCGACGTTATGGCCTGGGCACTGAGGAGATGCAAGAGAATCTCTCTCGATTCCTGCTGTGAGGGAAGCATTTCAGAAACAACCAGTTACCCCATCTTCCGTCCCTGGCGCGTCTCAATCATTGGGACGCCTATCTTAACTGGAGCAGGCTTTAAGAATGGTATTGGATGGCTTGAGTGTTGCTCCAAAAGAAACATACTGCGCAGCCAAATGTGGTATTGATTCATTCGAAAAGCGCGTAACATTGGCTCAGAAGAAACACAAAACTTCGTCTGCTCTATTTGTGGCCAGCGCCTTTGACCTGGGAGTTGGCACTTCGTCGTGATATTGAGGAAGGCCATGTATCAGCTGTACGTACTGAAGTTGCATAGCGGGATCCGACTGAATGGTACAGCCTAGTCCATAGTGGGCTCAATGGGTCACTGGTGTCGGCTAAGTTTCGTCTCGTATCAAGCTCACTCCTCCCTTGCGGCCGGTGTCTTTTTTCTTGAACTCACAGATAAGTTTGAAGATCTCCACCCCTTTATCCACTTCCCTGAGGCTCTGGCAATTCAAGCGGCGAGGAGCGGTGGTTATAATAATAACCCATGAAATTTGGTGATAAATGACCCCTCCGGTTAAAGCCGTCAACGTTGCTAGATCCCTGGCTAGCTCCTATCATGAAGAGCATTCGTTTGGTGTCGTCTCGGCCGGCTCTGCCTGAGTTCAGGGCTTGATAATACAATTATCGCGCGAATTGCGCCAGCCAGTATGGCACGTGTGGTATCGGATTCCAAGAGTTGGGCACCATAACTCATGGCGTGGAAAAGTGAAGTGATTAGTGCACACTATGCAGTAGTTCCACGGGGTAAACTGATGAGTAGCCAATGATAGGCTAACAATGATCAGCTTTCTCTTTATTGGCAATTGCCTCGGCTAAGACGTATTTGTCAAAGCTGATGCGAGTCGGGTGGATTCTTTTCCATTAGCGGTGTCATCGCAATTTGATGAGTACATACTTAATTGTGAAGCTGAGAATACGGGAACTACCACAAGATGTCCCTTGAAAACCCACTACTCTGTACCTTGAGCCAGATGCAGTATGCCATCAGGGAGTGGAGGGAATGGCGGAAGATCCTGGTCGGGTGTGGACTCGGGTGTGGGCTCGGGCTTGCTGCTCTACTCCTATGATGTAGTAATCTGGTTTCTCGTCTTTGTTGTTTGTTAGGATCTGCGTCGAAGGAACATCTCGGTCCCTCAGTCCCAACCCTCTGGGAATTTGGCTTAGTGCGAAAGTGGACAAGGTTCAGGGATAAATGTAACTAAACAAACTCATCTTACCCTCCTTTGGACCTTGCATGAAGGAACACTGTTGACCCTAGTGTGCGCTTTAGGAGAAAGACATTGTGATCTCTGATTGGTGTCCTTTCAAGGAAACACAGACGCACTACCTACCTGTCGGGAACAAAGTTGGTATCAGTCGATTTCGGGGAACATATTCGTCACTTGACCGATGCCGCCAGAAGGAAGTATTGCCGTGAGTTATGGAATACTTGGTTCGATATGCACCTCTTTTGATGAAGCAAAAAGCCCTATCGATTCTTCTGCCGGAAATTGGCCGATTCGTCCTCCGTAGAGCAAGCGCTCCTCTCAAATAGCTAACATCGGTATGGAGTACAGATATGAGTGACCTATTTGTTACTGCAAACAAATTGTCCGGTTCTGGATGATGAACTGTTTATCAGTGCGCTTAAGGAAGATAGAAAACATGATTGTCAGATGCTAAATGCTGAACAACTTCGGATAGTGATAACGACACAGACTGAGCGTTGTTTGTATAGGCGAGCATATATGTTGTACCATATAAGGGAAGCTGTTTCGCTCATGTTAATCACATGATGTGAATATGACAAGGGCTTACCGCTTGCGCCGTAGCGACCCAATACGGGATTTGGTCCGGGATCATCATTTATATGTGAGTGATGCCAATGACTGGATCAGCCTGAGCTTGAGGGAGGACAAATGGCTCGCCAAATCAGGAGATTTTGTGAGCCGCATCATCGTAATAAACCTCGCAGAGAAGACTGGCTGGAATTTTCGTGTCATTTTGGAATCGCAAATGAGAGTTTCAACAGCGGTTGAGGTTTCAAAGATGCCTGGCCAGCCAGCTCTTCCGTTGAGAGAGGTTGGTTCAATGTAAACCGATGACCTGGACAGCCCCGGCAGGTAAATTGGATCGACAAAGCTTCACCAGGGCAGAGTGGTTGCACGTCAAAAAATGCCCAGGGTGATGAACCATCGACGACCCTCTCTGCAACACGGAGTCTCGACGCACAAGATGATAGCGAGAAGTTCTACATTTCAGAGGCTGGAATTCGATTGTATATGAGCTCGTGTGATAGCAAGCCATTAGATTTGCTGAGTGTCCTAAAGCATTGGCCATTGTAAGATGGCTGGCTAGTAGATTGGAGTGGGAAAGCCAGATCATCGGTACGGCGAAGGAAATGGCACGCATGTACATACCCAATTAGGAGCTCCATCGAGGCGGGTACAGTAACTCTTGAGGGCCATCGGTGAGGAGCAAGCAATATGATGATGGAGAAAGGACATCAAAACGGGATGAAACAAAAACCAAGGGAGAACTTGGGGCCAAACAGCGCCCGAGTCCAGCGCCAACAATCCAAAAGCGAGCCTTGGGTGGCAGGGGTTTTGAGCGCTAGTTTCCCGCAGCATCTCCCTGGTACAAGCAAGTCAGCCCCCCGCCAGTTTTATACACCTGAGTGGTGACTATAGCACTAAGTCATGCGAACGACGGTGCAATGAACAGTGGACGGGCACTAGGGAAGTCGCCTATGACATAGGGTTGGCTTGTTTGACAAGGTTCTAGGGTTGATGATGAAAGGGAAGATTTGGCATGGGCTTACTATTTCAACCTCTGATATCTGATGATGATGACTGACCAATACTGATAAAGAGAAGGGCTGGTGAGCTTCCTCCTTTCAGACGAGGAATAGTTAGCGTCTTTCCCCTTCCCCCCCTTACCTATAACCGAAGAAGGTGCTTACCTCTATCACTGCCGTCCTTGTCTTGACGGCTCTAGATCTTTGATTGATTTTCAGCATATCCTCTCTGTTGTGTCGAGAGTCCAGACGACCTATCAAGTAACATAGAATCTGAATCACATTCCTGTCCTGGATTAGAAGCATGGTCCAATGAGATCTCAGCGTAAAATTTTCATGGACCAATAATCTTACATGTTGATGCTGAGCTAGAGTCATGAGCCAGATGTTTCGATCAAAGCCAACGATGTGGACGGACGGATTACGCCAGGATGAACGACAAGGTCTGATGGGTATCTTGCATAATATTCCAGGGTATTTGCTACTCCAAACGCGATGGCCATGTTTTCTGATAACATAACGAACGCTGGATCATTCCTTCGAAGTTTAATGGGTTGATTGCAATTATCAGATCAATTAACTGAGTCAGTCCTGGCCTTATGTCTTTCCAAAGTCCCTTCTAGTGTTCCTTGTTCCCTGTTGGCTTGATGCTAAAGTGATTAGAGACCAAGACCGTCGTCGGCTAGGGGCATCGGTACCCTACCCCGAAACACAACCAACAGCGGGACGGACCCCTCATCCTCCACAGTGACAGCAATCAGTGGCTGATCGGGGGCGCGGTTAGAGGGATGGACCAACATGAACAAGAGAAGGAAAGGAACCTAAACGGCACCCGTCCATCCTCTTGAGACCAGCGGGCGGTTGCGGCTTCGGCGCCGTCAACCGACTGGTGACAGCCATGGCATCGTGACCAAGGACAGTGTCATAGATCAATCCTGCAGGAGGAAACCCATTGCAAGCTTGTTTCGCACGTTGAGATCCGGCACTCCTCTACTTTAAGGAGGACAGAGGTCGCACCGCGACCTAAAACACATACCGGGAGATTGGAAAGACAAACGACTCCGGATATGGATGTGATTTCAGGTGTTACAAAACAACAAGACCTCAAAGGGCGGCCAATTCAGACCATCGGAGACCGTTTCCACCATAGAAACCAACGTCGCAGACCTGCTTTGGAGGCCAGCCAAGTAAATCTGATGTGAATGTTGTAGTGATGATGGGCTGGACACGCGGTGAAGGAGTTCGCTGCAGGTGCAACAGAACCTCCACGGCTGTCAGCTAGGTACCTAAGTAGTCAGCCTGTGGATGTAGGTATGGACGGGTAGGCAAGGCAAGCTAAGTTTCTTGCATAAAACAACTGGTGGTTCTCCCATTCAAACCATCCGTCACGCCCCTCCAACCTGGCCAAATCGAGGTTGGTTGCCCCCCTCTGAGGAGCTGTGGGCTGTGGTGTTGAGGTAGGTACTTGGCCCTACCAATTGGCGGCACACTTGGCGCAAGTTTTGGTTGTTCTTTTTTTCTTCTCTTGCTGTTAGTCAGATCGAACTCTGAATGGCAAGTTTACGGTTTTATTCTCTTTTCAGGCTGGGACCCATCTTCGTCGCTGGTTGTATTGCATCAACTGGGTGCTTGTTTTGCTGCATGCATTTGATAAGGATCCAATGCCAATGCCGGAGTTTAGTTCTTGCCACCCTTTTCCTAAGCCCATCAAATTCTTCAGGGATGGTAACACAAGGCTTCGACCGCTTTTCGAGGCGCATGATAATAATCACAATAAAATAACAAGCAAGACTCGACCAACAACAACAATGGCCATCTCAACAGGGGGTGCAATAAAGAGGGGGGGACTTTCAAGGGCCACACCCACAGGTTCAAGGTCCCACGTCCACCAAAAGGAACTGCTGGGATCCATGCCCTCCATTTGCCTGTACCTGTACCTCTACCGCTGTGCCTGGGCTGGAACCGTACCTGCCTTACCTTACCTACCTCTGTACTGACTGCGCTGTAAGTTAGGTAGGTAGGTACCTTAGCTCTATCCATGTTCCGCGCTCCAGCTCCACACTCTTGCCAGAAATAATAAGTATCAACAACCTTCCTCCTCATCTTCTCCAGCTTCTTCCTCGCCCACGACGGTTTTCACGCCATTGCACTTGTTCGTCTCCAGCTGCAAACTTCTATTATCTCAATTAATCACTTTGTGACCGTCAGCGTGCTTGCTGTCCAGTCCGCAGGTCTCCTAAAGAGAATCACGAGAGGACAAAAACCCCTCCTCCAATCTTCAAACTCAACTCAGTTGGGCTCTTCAATCACCAACCGTCTCACCTCGCTGTTATTCAACCAACTGAACCGTATTCTCAAGAGAAGAAAAAAAGGTCTCGCTGAAGCACGTCGAAGGGGTCCTATATCCAGATGACATAGATCCAATATCTATAAGGCCTGCCACCGACGTTTCACCTTGAATCAGTTTGCGATTCGTACGAACTCATCTTCTCAACGTCTGCTCTTGATCGACGCTCCATATCATTCTTAGCGTTTTTTTTTTAGACGGCTTCCTAGTCTCTCTCATACACGTTCTTCAGCCTCTGGGCTCTTTTCTACTCAGTAAGTCCATACTATAAGCTGCTATGCTAGGCATCCCGGGACTTCTCAGACATCCCACCCTCTTTCTATCGTTTTCAATCTTCTTCTTCCCCAGGATTCTCAATCAACTCCAATCTCCCGTCAACAACATCCTGGTTTGGCTTTTACGGAACACAGATGCAAAGGAGCTGTTGTATAACCAACAGCGATGTTACGCCAATACCAGCTTTACCGCTGTTCGGGGTTCTTTGGGCCGTGTTAGGGTCTATGCCCGGGTGATCCTCAAGTTTGGTTGAAACAACCCATTGAGTCCCAAGGTGTTTGAAACCTGCTGCGCTTCTCTTAATAACTCAAATACTGCATCTGCATGATGTTATTTAGCCCTCAAAATGCCCAACCCCCATTGCTTCTCTCATTCTTTCCCTGTCGAATATTCGCCTTAACGTTGCCTTATACATCACTTGGTGGATCTTGTATCCTTTACTTTCGTGCGTCTGCTAATACTTGCAGCAATATTCTCCACTGAAACTGGAAACTTCGCTCACCCTGGATTCGAAAACGCAGCTCGAATTACCTATATCGTCTGCCACAGTCAAGCCACGTTGTACTGCAGTCTCGCCCTGTGGCTTTTGTGCTTTCGTGCTTTGCCTTGTTCCCCATCAAGCCGTGAAAACTTTCACGGTTTTCACTCATGGTTGTGATGCCTCCTCAAAACAGGTATGCTAGATTCCATTCGATGTTATTTGCAAATCAACCAATCTTACTTGTATATGTAGCGTAAATGAGTCAGAGGGGAGATACCTCCGCGATGGATTTTGGCAACATGGCCGCTTTTATGGCTCCTGGAAACCTGGGAAATACTTGTTTCCTATTGATTCAGTAAGTTTTCACTTCCCGTGATGTGACAAGCGCGGTCTGACAGACGTCTTCTAGGAAGAGCTGAATCGGCTGGATATATTTCATAAAGTCTTCCTTCTAGCACGAGACAATAAGCCATTCCAAGCTCCTATAAGACGACCTTCCCCAAGAATCATGGATATTGGTACAGGGACAGGCATTTGGGCGATTAATGTAGCCGAAGAGTACGTCTGCCCTCATGACTGTAACCATAATCCCCTTCTAACTCAGCCAAGATGCTTGTCGGATGCCCAGATCATGGCTGTGGACCTGAATCAGATTCAGCCAGCATTGTAAGTTATGAGAACCTCCAGTTTAGGTTTGGGACTAACATGACTAGAATCCCTCCTGGCGTTATGCCAATGCAGTTTGACATTGAAGAACCAGTTTGGGGGGCACTATTGGCGGACTGCGATTTAATTCATATGCGGATGCTACTTGGCAGTATTCAAACGGACTTATGGTCTCAGGTCTACCGCAAAATATTTGAGTAAGTTCTGAAATGCCTGTTTAAACATCACCCCTAATGCCTGATTAGGCACCTGACTCCAGGTATTGGTCACTTAGAACACGTTGAGGTTGATTGGACACCCCGTTGTGACGATGATGAGCGGCCTGCAAATTCCGCGTTCGTGAAGTGGGCAGAGCTTTTCCTTGACGGCATGGACCGATTCGACCGCAGTGCAAGAGTCACACCGCAAGAAACTCAGCATCTGCTTGAAGCCGCAGGCTTCACGGATGTGAGGCAAGAGGTGATCAAAGCCTATGTTTGTCCCTGGTCTCCTGATCGACAAGAACGGGAAATCGCCCGGTGGTTCAATATTGGATTGTCCCATAGCCTGGAGGCCATGAGTCTAAAGCCTCTAATTGAGAAACTGGGCCTGAAGGCCGAGGAGGTTCGTGAGCTCTGTTCAAGAGCAAAGCGCGAGACGTGTGTTTTACGATATCATACTTACTGTAATATGTGAGTCTACAACCGCCTCCCGCCTCATCACTGCCTAAGTTTGCTAACCCTTTCACAGCCATGTCTGGACGGCAAGGAAGCCTGGCCCTCCACAGTAAAGCTATGCTCTTCTATCTTGCGGGAGATTATTTACCGCAAGCGCAAGGAAACGACTCGTCCCAGTAGAACTGATACGCACCGTTCGAAGCCCATTGTGCTAAAGGGCTAGTTGAAGCCTTGATCTTCGATCCTTGGCTTGAAATGTTTTTGTGCACAACCTCATCCTGACGATCCATAAATGATACCACGATTTTCCAAGCATGTTGCAATGCTTCCCGCTTCTCATTTTCGGGCCCCTCGAGTTTCAAGAGACGCTTTGCCTCAATGGCTGCGTGGTAATAATGGTCACCGACAAGGATTCTCAGTTGGTATCACCAACAGCGGGGGGCCTTGATCACATCAACCTGTCCCCCGTTGTGAAGAAGGCTGTCGATCCTCTCGGAAAAAATTATCTGACCGCTAGATCTTGATCACCTGGCCAATATTATCTGCCAAGCGCGATATTTTCTGAGCGCCTACACTGGCATAGACCCTGCTGCGGTCGAGGCACAGGGAGTGTGAAGACTGTTCTGCCAAGGACTGGTCTATGACTCCATAATAGGTCCGCACGCCTCGGGACGGGCCTTCAACCCCGTCCAGGGCACGGATCGAACGGATAAACCGACCGGACCGCCCTGCGTCCCATGTACTCTAAACGTGATCTTCGCGCGCGGCTGCGCTTTCACGTCTGCTGTCGTGGCCAGACTTTTTCTCGTCTATTAGACGCCTGGTCGACTTCCTTTGTGTGGAGGAGGGGACAATGAGCCGAGCGTGAAGAGTCTATATACCCCAGATCCGTACGTGCTTCCAGAAGCAGAAGGTGGACAACAAGACTGAGGCCCTCGGAACATCATAATTTGATCTGGCAGTTCCTAACTGAGCACGTCCTTCGCAAAACTTGCCTCAGTTGGGTTGGCTTGCCCTGTTCAGAGATCGCGAGATATCAGCTCGCTTCATAGGTCACCAAAGTCTCCATTAGCAATTATGATTTGACAAACCGACTATATGCAACCTTTCATAACCCATTTCTTAGAAACAGTATATTACTGACTTGACTAGATTGTAGAAGTGTTTTGGAGTTTGTCTTGTCCTGTGATAGTCTCCTGATCAACGCCCACCTAGTTTTATAATTATACAAACACGTCTTCCATCACTCTTGTAGTTCTGAAATTGCCTGTCACAGAGAAAAGCATCATGATGAAATGGTTTGATTATCCAACAAGGGCCTTTCGACAGGCAGCCTCCTCGTATATATTGAGGGTTGCGCGTCATTTATGATTCCAACATATTTTGACATCAAAACTGGCTACGAGGTCACTGGGACTCAAAAATGGCGTTGAGAACCAACTCAGTTACGTTTTGGACGAAGAAGGAAAGTCTGAGCAAAATAATAACTCTTGTGCGACGCAAAAAGTCCTGATTGTGGACAAGCTTGGCTAGCTCATATCGAAACTGCTCTATTTACCAAGAGCTTTGTAGTTATCCGAGCTATATGACACGATTAATCCGCGCTAAAATTGCAATCCGTCATGCGGTAGCTGGTCTCTCACGGGGAAGGCTCATGTCATTATTAGTTATCATTGTCGAATGTTATCCATGACGAGGACAGCCCGTCATGGGTTGATTGATGTACAATTCTACAAAAGAAAGTTGCTCAGAGGACAAACATCACAGGTCCGGTGAGACTGGTATTCCCCAATCTCCCAGTTTTCAGCTCTCCCGAAACAATCAGTCTCCAACCAGCCCTTCCCAGGCGCTCTCGGCCAGGGAGGGTCATGTCTATAGCCCACTCATCCTTATTTGTTTATCACATCCAGCACTCATCGATCCTACAACTCCTACTCCGCACAAGAGAGACGTTTAGTGGTGCGAAGCCTCGCCCCGGTAACCGACGAGCTTGAATCGGCCGATGATCTCGCCCACAGTGAAGAAACCGAGAACCTCAGCAGCAACAACACCGCCAGCGGCGAGCTGAGCAGGGCCGATATTCCGCACCTGCTGGATAACGTTCTGAGAAGACTGGATGATGGTGCGGTTCTGGATGGACTTGATAATGCTCTGGTATGTGTTCTGGAAGGTGGCCATGTTGCTGTTGAATATGCGTTAGTCGCAAAAGCCATACTGAGCGGCAATTGCAGAGTGGAACTCACGGAGGGCTCATCTTCTGGTTGTGGAAGACGAACTTGCCAAGCTCGAGGCCGACCTTGGAGTAGTAGACGACGAAGGGAACTTGTCCTGTTATATAATGTCAGTTCTCGATGTTCGGCGATTGGGTTTCTCCGCGATAATCCACGTACGCTCAATGAAGCCAATGACCTTGCCCGTTCGTCCGCCGACCTTGCCCAGAGTGTTGGCAACGCCCTTGGCGTAACCGGCGATAGCAGGACCGGCAGCGGTTGTGACACGTGATAGGCCTTCTTGGGCCCTTGAGGCAGCCAGCTTAGCATTCTCGGTGGCCTTAGAGGCAGCTTGTTTAGCGTTTTCGGTGGCCTTCTGGGTGGTGGTGCTCTCGAAGCGTCGGGCGGCGACGCGGAGAGCCGGGGAGCGGAGCATGGGTCGAGCGAGGGAAGACATGGCGACGGCTAAGGCAGTAAAAGAGTGCGAGATGCCTCGTAGATTCGATATCGGAGCTCCGTGGGGTTGAAAGACCGTCTGCGGGTGGTCAATTGATGGAGTCGAAGCTGGGTCGTGATCTTGAGTGAGGTCGTCTGAGGGAGAAAAAAAGCTCGGAAGAACTCGCTGGGTGGCGGTGGTAGCCGACGGGCTTAAAGCACTAAACCGTTTTCGGACTCACTACCCGCGCTGCTACTGGATGAATGGCAAGAACCTCAAATGAATTATTCTTTCTTGATGAATTGCCTACTGGATACCTACCTAGGTAGTTAACTCTTCGCTATTTGCCTTAGCTACTATTACAAATAACCTCCCTTCGTCTGGCTGAGATAGAATAGACCAGGCATTCTCTCTTATCATGTTTCCTTGAGGTAGGGAACTATACTTTCGAAATTTGCTTAACACACATTACTAATTCATCTCAACTACCTTATCATTTGAGACAGTTAACCCCGTATCACGACTCAGAGTTCACGTACAACAGTTTTTCACAATTTCTCATATTCTCATGTCTATATCCCAAATGGAGGCTATTTGTACGGTCTTCTAACAGGCCCACGCCTCGAACTCAAAAACATACGCCGAGCACCGAATTTATGTTGATCATAACTTCATCCTTAATCCAAGCTCTGAATCATGACCTTGATGGACCCGCTCTTGGGATCCGCTGATGTCTCAAACGCCTTGATGGCATCCTCAAGCTTGAACTTGTGAGTGACCAACTTGGAAAGGTCAACGACGTTGTTCTCGACCAAACGGATGGCCCTGGGCCAAGTGTTACAGTATCGGTACTGCAGCTGAATATCGACTTCTCGTACACTCGCGCGCATGAAGGGAATGTTGATCTCGTTCTTTCCAACTCCAATGATGAAGACCTTACCGCCAAACTTCACCGACCAGACGGCAGAGGCAATGCTGCTTTCGACACCAGTACACTCCAGAGCCACACTAGGCTCAATACCACCAAAGCTGTTGACAATGGCCTTGGCCGAATCCTCAGCAGACATGCGCTCGACCTTGTGTGTGATGACGCGAGGGCAGAGCTCCTTAGCAAACGCCAACCGGCTTTCTGAAATATCAGTGATAACAATAGGCGAAGCACCAGCGGCGGCACAGCATTGAAGAGTGATCAATCCAATAGGTCCAGCACCGCAAATCAGGACGGGGTCTCCCAGAGCGACCTGAGCCCTTTGCATACCAGCAAGGGCAACACTGAGAGGCTCAAGAAGAGCACCGTTCTCAAATGACATGTTTCCAATCTTGTGGCACCAGACAGCGGGGTGGTTGATATATCGACGCAACATGCCAGGAACAGGAGGGGTAGATAGGAATTGGACGCTCTCGCAACCATTGTATCGGCCAGTAAGGCAGGGTTCGCAGGTACCGCAGGGGATGTTAGGCTCGACAGCGACCCTGTCGCCAACCTTCAGATGGCTGACAGACGGGTGGACGGCGATAACTTCGCCGGCGGACTCATGGCCCAGAATGTGGTCGCCCTCGACGATCATAGGGCCGATGCAACCAGCGTGCCAGAAGTGAACATCGGAGCTATACCCTGGTCAGCGGTTACTCTGAATGAGGCGGGGTTAGAATATGAAGGCAACTTACCCACAGATACCAGTACTTCGGATGGCAACGCTGACCTCGCCTTGCTTCAAATCTGAGCCGGACTTGACGGCTTCAGCGGAGGGTTCGGCGGCGGTCACCCAAAGGTCATGGTTGGGGTTGGTATATACGCCAATGTTGGGCTTGAGAGTCGTCTTGACGTCTGCGACTCCATTGCCGTCGACTGCTGAGGGGCTCATGATGGGCAGCGTATATGTTTATCTCGTGCGATTGGAGTCTGGTCTTAGTGCGGCTACACAAGCCAAGATGTTTATGAGTTCGAAGGAAGCTTGAGGAGGGCACAAGGAAAGGTATCGAGCCCAACCAGACCGAGGCGCAATGGCTCTTTTTAAATCATACCCTCTTCTCTTACGGAGAAAAATTTGGGGTCATGCGCGCTGCTACCAGTTGGTATACGTTTGGTTGCCTGGTACCATGGCAAATATGATTCCCCACGTTAAAACAATAACGCAGGGCCTCGAGATCCGGATGCGCCAACAGCTCTCCCACTTCGTTCGCTCTGAGGGGATTGTGGGGTTTGCCTCGGTGGAGGCTGTATCACCCACTGCATATTGACTCCCGCGCCAATCACAGAAACACGCCCGGAAAATCCCAAGACGCCATCCCACTGCAACGGGCTTCTAGTGCAAAGTGGCTTCTCTTTAACTAAGTTCAATTCGCGGTTGAATTCGTTCTCCAGCTTTTTGCCGGCCGCTTGACAAGCTCCTTCTGGGCAGATATCCGGTCCATGTACTTCATTGTACTCCCAGTGCAGACCAGAGCATCGATATACATGTTTGTTCTGAAGTGTTCCCGGCATATTGCTGCAGGGCTCTCTTCTGCTCTTTCTGCACCATGGTGAAGCTGCCGGCGGCTCTCCGGCCCTGAGCTTCCATTTATAACCGGATGTAGTGTCTCTTTGTTTGACGTCGACAACTGTGACATTCTCCCGGCGGAGCCAAGGAGGCGTTGGTGTATTGAGGGTGGCTCTTTACTGGTACGGCTAATACAATAGCTGGACCAGCGGGTCCAAATTCAGTACCCAAATTCCCATCTTTTATCTGACCCAATACTACTCTTTGAGCAAAATCAATTTGACGGCAAAATGGAGGATAAACCGTACCCCAAAGCTTCTAGATCGCGCCAACCGGGCCCAATTGCGGTGTGCTCGAGACGCTTTAATCCATGCAAGTAACCTGACTGATTCTCCATGTCTTTGTGGGGGTAGCACGTCTTCCGGGGCCCCTACAGCTATCTGCGGATCCTATTGTGATACTTCAAAGTCATAAGAACATTGGAAATCTCAGTCAGTCAGCTGCCAGCCTCGCAACCAAAGTCATTCCTGGACAGTCGCAGTCACTTGACGTCCAGGCATTGCTGTCATCCAGAGGAGAGCATGGGAGCGCCGAGCTGATCCGGCACCTGGCCGTCAACTCTGTCTTGACTCCTGCACCTGTATCGCCATTCTCGTATCACATCCAGAGTCCAAGTCCCCAACGACTGACAGACACCATGTACTCGAAGCGGCTTGGTGCGCTTATACAATGTTTTGAAACATGCCATATTTGAGTTAACTATTCACTGCCTGCCCAAGCCAGGGCCCTACCCACTCTCGTCTTGTCAGTATCGAGTCCACGAATACATAAAAAGGCGATCGTCTCGTGATATATGGTACGCTCGACAACGCAGATTCTTCACATCCCAGACTGTTCGAAGCCTGTGCAATCAAGATTGTACCCAAACACCACTCGGAGTGTGAAAGTGTTCGTTACAGCAATGCGCCCAAAGCCTCGGCTTTAGGCTGATCTCCGATCTCTTCTCACACTCACACCAACTCTTTTGCTCCAACAGTGACATCGACTAATCCGATCCTTTCAGGTAATATTTTGGCTCATCTTCTAGAGCTCCTGCAATAATGGGCATAGCACGGTAGCAGCCATGGCGGGACTTTCATGGTGCGACTGTCCCTGGTTTGTCGGGCCATGCTCTCGCTCCCAGACAAGCTCTTGGGATCATTCGCGATCTATAGGTAACCAATACTGACAGTAGCATCTCCGCTACTATTAAAACACAGAACGACGCGGTACGTGTTATTTGGCATCCCTTGGAAGGCTTGCGCACACTATATGTCGAGTTGCGATAAAACAACATTGTGTTCTCACTTCATACACTGATCAAGATGGCAGACAGAGGCAGGATATCCGTGGGTATCGTCAAATTATCCCGCCAAACTATTATACAGACCAAGTCGTGTTATGGGTCTTTTAGCCGGCCTATGCTGTTGAGGCGGCCTGTCCCTTTTGCTGCTTCAGCTTTTCCTCAAACTTTTCGAATTCTTGCAATGCAATCTCCTCCTCTTGATCCATCACTTGTTTCACGCCCTTAACCTCTTCAATCTGAGTAATGTTAGCTTAAGAGATATAATATGAACCACGACCGGAAAGCTCACATAATGCATCAGCATACCCTCAATTCCATTCTTGAGAGTGACGGTGCTGGAGTCACAAGTACGGCAAGCGCCTCGCAAACGGAGATGCACGTAACCTTCATCATCAAACCCCCGAAAATCAATATCTCCACCGTCTTCCTGGATAGCTGGTCGAATTCGCGTCTCAAGAAGCTCCTTGATCATTCCAACGACTTCACTGTCGTTTTCATTGTATGCAAGACTGTCTTCCTCGACGGGGGCGCCAGCCTCACCTTCACGACGTTCAGAGACAGTGACAATCGTCTCGCCAGCAGTGATGGCCTCTGTGATCAGTGCAAATATCTCTGGTCGAATATGCGCCCAATTGGCATCGGCAGCCTTTGTGACAGTGATGAAATCAGCGCCATAGAAAACTGAAGTAACTCCATCAATATTCATGAGCTTAGCGGCGAGCGGCGAGGGATGTGGCGGGGAGATAGTCGCTCGAGGATTCAAATACTCTATAAAAGGTGTAGAGAATTCTTCGGGTACAACACGATGGTTTGGAAGGAACTTGAGGGCATCCGGGTTCGGGGTGTTCTCAGTTTGGATGAAGATGGTGCGAACGCCGCTGCCAACACCAGCGAGGCTTGGTGTAGCAGTTTTAAGAATGCGCTGCCGCTGCACAAGTGGCCGCGAGGGAGAGAAGACGGCGGGAATCTGAGATCGAATTGTGCTGAGTGAACGAGTCCATCGAGGAGCTGCTCGGTAAGATGTCTCCGTGACGGGCTGGGCGAGGGCGGCCAGCGTCCGTAACACAGGTCTTGAGGATGCCATGATGTAGGTTATAGGAACAGCAAGCGAAAGAACAAGAACGATACACCTCTCCTATAACAAGAGGCCAAAGGTGTAAGAATGCAAGGGAATTAAGAAGGGGAAAACCGTTTCGGCGTTGACGGGTTAATACCGTTAATGATATCGCAACTTTTCGCCGCTCTCGGTATTGTGCTTGTGAACTTATCCACTAAGCCGTGATGGGCCCGAAGCATTAGTAATGCGTGAGCTACCTATGATGCAAGGGCAAGGTTAAGTCCCGAGGTGAGTGCACGGACGAATCATTTATTTTACGTACGTACTTGGTAAACTTTTTTTCTTGCTGTCGCCGGGGTTCCATGTCAAGCGCGCAATTGACGCGGGGCGATCCTAGAACCCTTGAACTGAATATTTTGGACTTTTTTTTTTCCCATCGTTACTTTTTAAGAACTGAGTCGTATCACCACATTCGTTGCCTCTACTTTAAGCCTTGCTTAGTTTCACATCAAACACCATGTCAGAACCTCAAGGGAGAAATGATACACCAGCTCACCAACCAGAACAAGCTTCTGCACCAACTCCCAAAGTTGAAGCAGATAACGATACGACAGCAACACCAAACCCTTCGCTTTGCGGTGTATGTAGCGCAAACCCGCCCAAGTACAAATGCCCACGATGTCGTCTTCCATAGTAAGCCTCGTCAATTAACGGAAACTCTAACCGATGGCTAACCTTGTCCCCCCAGCTGCTCTGTTCCTTGTAACAAGATTCATCGTGAGAATCACCCTCCTGATCCCGAACCGCCAACACCTCAGCCTAAGCCCTCGCGATCACAACAACCATCACAACACCAGTCTTCCGACCCCTCAAATCCTTTCCATGCTCTCGAAGGATCTGATAAGCTCCGTCTTCTCTTTCAAAAATATCCCAGTCTGCCCGAGCAGCTCCTCAAAATCGACGCTGCCACGCTTCCACCGCCCGAGACCAAGCCTGCTATCCCTGCCTCCCTTCTCAAGGATCTACCGCCGAAACAAGAGGCTTGGAACCATGACATAGGCATGCAGAATGGCAAAGAAGCATTACGCAAGGCTCGTCGTGCGGATGGCGAGCAGGGAGATGCTATTCGCGAATATTCGGAGCTTATTCTACATCTGTTAAACACCGAGAACGCGAACGCAGATGCCGACAGTATTCTCCGACAGCAAGTTGCGCAAGAGGATACGAAACTTATCGAGCGCTTGATGGCACAAGAAAAGCGTTGAGTGATCTGCTTTGCTCACCTTGCCTTTCACCACGATTTGGAGGCGCACAGCTTTCAACTATAAACCTTAAAAGTCTCATAGTCCGGATGTGAATAATTGATTATAATGTTACAATAGCCATGGTGGGTCATCTCTGTTATTCTTTAGATATTATTCATCCATCAAATTACCCTTCTTATACACGTTCGTTCCCTTGCTAATGCATAAATCGCTTTAGAAATCCAGATTTAGGCGACTTCGGAGAAGCAGATGATTGCGACGCTGTCTCAGTGGCACGAGAAGCCTCTTTCTCGTCAGTCAGCTTTTGCTGGCTCACGCTTGTCTTGCGGTGCTTAAGACCTCCCCACTTGGCATCCCGTTGAAGCTTGACTGGTTGGTCGCTCTGTGACCAGTCTACCCGGTGGATTTCAGCCGTGTGTTGAGGGTTGGGAACGTTAACAAAGCTACCTCTACGTGACCCGGAAGTGGTTGCACTGTGCTCGGATCCTCTGCGGTTGGGGGAGATGTTTGACCCGAACTCTTGTTTGAAAGGAGTTGTTGGGCCAGACTCGCGTACAAATGGCGATGATGCATCCGAGAAGCCTGATGAGCTGGCAGACCCTCGTCTCATAGAAGATGCGCTGTTCCCCTGAAAGCCTACAACACTGGTGGAATCTCTCCGAAATGGAGGCGAAGGCTGAGGATCACTCTTTGCCCACATGTTGCCCGTGCTCATTCTTCGTGATAGCTCAGGTTTGCTGCTATTCCACAGCACGGAACCTCGAGCGCTTTGCCTCCTTTGCCTGGCTGATCCTTCGTTCAACTCAGCAGTGCTCGCCAACTTGGAAAGGCTGTTGGCGCCAGCTGGTCTGCTGCTGCAGAGACTCTGTGCTCGCCTGTACTGCCTGTTGTATTCTTGTAGCGACATATTACCATTGTTCATTGAGTGAGGCCCAGGAACGGGTCTCATACCCCCCTTAGGTGACGCCTTTTGAGTGAGTGGCTCGACGGTTGTTGTCCGGGCAAATTGTTGCGCTGCCACTTGAGGTACATGCTTGTAGCGAACTGGCTTTTGAGCATCCTCCTCCTCTTGCTTCTGTATTTCATCGGTGTAATTTGAGCCCCGGAATCGGAATGCGTCGAAAAAGCTACCGCGGCGTGGGGGCTTTGCGGGTGATAGCAAACCGAGCTTCTCATCGCCCCTCTCCTTTCGGGAGGGCCTTGATGATACCGTGGTGGTGACTGACGATGCCGCATGTGTGCCAGGAATAGTTCTGGGTGACAGCGTTCCCATACTGACTGCAGACAAGGGAGGTCGTAGTGAGTCCTCGGGATGAACTGAATGTTGAGGCTGGTCATCATCATCAACCGAGAGATTGTTCAGTTTAGCGCTCAGCTCATTGGGATCCAGTGGCTGAATTTGCAGGGCCTTTGGACGATGTCTTGGCTTTCCAGATCCAACTGTTGTGGGTGTAAATCCTTGGACTGGCTCCTCCACCGAAGCACCCGTTGTGTACAGCATCATTGTGGTCATGTTGGGCAAGCTGGACGATAGGCTTGGAGAAGTGGAAATAGGATGGGATTTTAGGGGATTGAATGCCACCGTGGCTGCCACAGAGACGCTGGCCTCTGTGATAATGCTGAATGGAAAAACAAGTCTGCGTTCCACAGTTCCCTCTCCTGTAAAGACAATAGAAGTTGAAGCAATCAACCTTTTCTGAAGTTCTTTTCCTGAAAGTTGGGGGTACTGACAAGATAAATCTTCTCAGCTATAACATATATGTGGAGGTGACACGACGTGAACGTCGTCATGGCTATTATTCCTTGGCAAAGCATGTCAAAGTCCTGAAGGCCTGGTCCGCTCAAGGAAACTATAAAGTCGTCCGCGATGGGTGGGCGTCAGTCTGAAGTGCCATTGTGGCGTAACTGACTTACACCTCGATGGCGGGTCAGTGGACCGGTCCGGCCAGAGCTTAATCTGGTTCCTTTGTCATGGTAGTATGGGCTGCATGGTCAGCATGCGTTCCTGATAGCCGAAAAGGGGACCCCGTCCCTGTTGGGTATTTGACAAAACCCTGTTGTTCGGACATGGCTGCTTTCAGAGACAGCCCACACAATCACGTCCTGAATGTCTTACAAGTTCCTGGGGGGTTGACCAGCGTCATTCACAATTCTTGATAAGACATTCGAGTATCCATTAGGTCTCGTACTGAGCCTAGGCAACCAGACTTGGTAGACTGATCAGCTAAACTGCCAGGGAATAAGTATGTTGTCGCAAACTGGGTATTTGGTCTCTAAGTCTCTGAACGTGCACACTGTCCGTTGTTGATGAGGAATGGTGTTGACGTGGATGAAATTCCAGTCGGAAGGGCCAGAACTATCAGGACCACTCAACTCAACCAACCACGAATGGGTATCTAGAGACACGGAGTATGGAGGACATGGAGATCTCTTCTTCAGACTTTCGGCTCAAGCGAGGTTGAAAGCTACTGTTGCCGTGAACATGATAGTAGTGATTATCAAATATGTGACAATTACTTCGCCCAGTGATTGCAAATCCGGAATTGGTTCATTCATTGACGTGGGAGATTGTCAGATGCATGCTTGTCTCTGAGTTTATCCTGTCCTTTGGCACGTACGAACTTGCACTGACAAACTCAAGCCATTCACTTGGATAAAGTTGGCAGACAGTGGCGCTACACTTCGCGGGAGAGGTCATGACGTTGACAGGACTCGCAAGAAGGTTCGTGCTTTTGCCAAGTTCGAAGCTCCCGTTTATGGGCTCGCTCAGGAATTTGCCAAGCTGAAGGTTGCTCGTGGACCTTACCAATAGACACAGGTAAGATCAGCGTCTCCCGGAGCATTGGCGAAAGACCCGGAAGCACTATCAAACAGCCTGCTAAAATCATTAGTTAGCTCTTTCAATCCAAATACGCTTCTCGTTGGTCTTCGCCATCGCCGGGATCTTGGTGGCGGGAATATCATGAAACTTGACGGATCATGTCGGTCGAATTTGGCGTTGGCAGTGTCATGTCGAGACCCTTGGACCCGTATGAGACTATGAGTAAAGATGGACTCGAGTAAAATGCTTTTATTGCCAGTGGAGAATTTACGCTAAATACCGTGGTCTGAAACTATCATTTGGTGAAGCGATCCTCACCCTTTTCGTGTGGAAATGCACTATTCCATCCTTGCAATGGTGGGCACTTGTGCTTATTTGACTGCGATATAACAAGTCCGACTAATGATGGATCTGCTGTTGTCCTGACTGTGAAGAAACAGGAAGTTCCTTTGTTCTGACATGGCCACAATCTCCAAGCAACTCCTTGATCTGGATCTCGGAAAACTGTTTAGGATATGACGTGTCTCGACATTGGCCCATAGAAAGAAACCATGGTTAAGTTGGGCCTTGATTAGCGGGAAGTTTGCTGGATGGATCGTTTCCCCATGGATCGTGCCCCTAAGGTTATTGAGCAAGTCTGTGAAGTAGGCGGGTTTGAATAGATTCTGACCCCACCTCGAACTAGTTACGATACGGAGACGGAAGAGCACCAACAAAGTACATATGCCGTTAGGGGAGTTATCATGGCCTCTGGAAGCTGAATCTTGAAGAAGCCAGACCGATGTGATTATTGTTCCATTCCAGTATGACTACCAGCCCACCACAAATGAGACCAGGAACTGCATGGCGATTGAGATGGGGTTGCTGATATATAGCCTGTTCCTGGAACTTGAAGCCAGGAAGCCAATAAAAATCTAGATGCCAAGAGAACCCTTGATCAGCATGCATGATTGTTTGTAGCGAGGCATGCCCCAAGAAGATTCATGGTTAGGTGGAATGCCTCCTGTTGATACCCGGACGTTGCGTTGGGGTCAGTGTCACTACCCGTGGATCAGGGTCCAGGGTCGGTCTCGATAAGAGGGCGGCGCCATCTGGGGAATCTTTCTCCAGGGAACGACGTTTCGCGGACCCGGAGGGCTTAACCACATGGAAGTGAGTTTTTAGATACACTTCGTACATGTTACCATAGGCTTTCAAGCCTCGGCCAGTAAGTTCATATGTGTTGACTCAAATTTGTGCTCGGCCTGTGTTTGTCTTCGAGGCAAAACCACAAGTCCGAGCTCTCGATGGTGTCCAGATGTTGTTGACAGATATGAGTTCTTGTGCTGAACATTTCAGCAAGTGTTAAGCAAGGGCGGCGTTAACGTCATATCTCAGAAGGGCCTTTCAGCTTAAAGCCTTTACAAGGACCGTGCTCCTTAGGGTCAGGTGCTAATAAGGGAATGTGTCTGAGCCCATATTATATGACCAGCACATTGTCGGCTGTTGTGTCAGCTTCGGTGACAAATATGGACAACGACATGAATGACAAATGGTAAGAGCAAATGGCATCAGGTGTAAGTTCCAACCTGCAACTTCTGGTGCCTTGTATTGGATGATAATCTGTAATAGCTGGAATTCGATAGCGTTTAGTGGTGCAGTTGAGGGTGGGGGATGAACGAGTGAGGTACAAGCGAAAGCCATGTGAAGGCCATGTGGAAAGCAGCATAAAATCTGGTGGCGTGATGTCGCTACGTCGGAGTTCGGGTTGAGTAAG
Source organism: Fusarium concolor (assembly GCA_013184415.1). Classification (NCBI taxonomy): domain Eukaryota; kingdom Fungi; phylum Ascomycota; class Sordariomycetes; order Hypocreales; family Nectriaceae; genus Fusarium; species Fusarium concolor. Next base: position 23,884 of record JABCJY010000152.1, read on the forward strand.
ATACCTCAGCAAATGCGCTTGGGCGTGGCTCTCAACCAGGCAATCCTTGGATTATCTACCTAGCACATATGTTGTTGCGTGCTCGAGCCAATGGGCAAGAAAGCGCTAACACAGCACACGGGATTGGATCTTGAGGTGATGTGCAGTGAAGCACGTGAACACCAAGGAAACCCTGGAGACCACCAGTAAGCGATGGCAATTGGGACTATGATGATATCAGTCCATGAGATCCGTTTTATTTTAGAAAGACAGACTGTCTCAATTGGGAACAAAGACCCTTTGTCTGTGTTCTCAGAACCGTTTCGTGCCGTGCCGATGCCGTGTCGTGTTTTGTTGTGTGCCTGTCATATTATCGTTATTATCACCATTGATCTTCAACACCCAATTTAAACCAAACCTCAAAACAACGCCGAGAAATGAGTTGACTGTCTTGAGTCCTGACGCTTTGAACCCAGTTTCCTTAACTGGAAATAGTCTACCAACCCAACTAAGGTTCCCGTACCTTAGACCATCCGCTCCTAAAACGTTCCCTGTTCCGAGCCTGTGGCTCGGTTCCAGCTCTCTCCCCCCTCTTTATGCCAGATTCGACATTTCGCGCAGTCCAACTTGACAGTTTTGAAACCTGAGACTCTGTGCTTCATTCCTTGGGACGCGTTTCTTGGACTCGCCGACTCGTGACTCTCCTCCCCTGGGTCAAAGGCGTCCACATACGTACACGCATCCACTCTTCAACCACGCCGCCGGGTCCGTTACAGCGCGTCGTAGCGCATCCTCTCCTAAGATCTGACTTAGGTGCTGCCCCTCAGACGTGCAGCAAAGATATCGACGAATTGGCCTTTCAACAGCTGTCTTGCAGCACGGCAACCGTGCAACTGTAGCTGGACAGTCCTAGGTAGATTTCCCGCTTGCAGACGGGATGCATGCCCCGTTGTGTAAACGTCCTTGGCTGCTCTGGCTAAGGTTGGTCGATTCGGACTAACATGATGTGTTTCCAATAGGTTTCGAGTATTTGGAGTTGGGTGTCTCAACTCTATCTATCTGGGGTGTTGCTTCAGAATAGCGTCCTAGCGTGTGCCTCGAGTCAAGAGACCATATACCTCCCATTTTTATTGTCCTTGAGCATTTATTGCCTACTGTTTTGAGGGTATCCATTTCAATTATCTGGGTTTCTGTCCCTCACTCAACTTTTGCTGTCAAGGGGCGCAACGCTTGTTTCCGCGGTATCTGCGCGTCCCTCTCGCTACGTAGCCAAGGTGCCACCAATTGGATATCAATCCAATCCATTCCGTTGGTCCCTCAGCTACGGTACCGGTACGACACGATACAGTGCAAGCCGTAGGGCAGGAAGGTACGGCAAACTCGTCTCCCTCCCTCTTTTTGTTACCAATTTGCGTTACCTTTAGTTCTTGTCCTCCATTAGTCGTCACTCAGACTACAAGCATTTTCATCCCTTCTTCGTTCTCTCCGTCCAACCTACCAGAGGTTTAAACCCCTGTTGGGGCTACCCTACCAACCTACCTTACCCAAACAAGCTCCACGAGTTCTTCCCTCCCCACAAGGATCTGGTCCCCTCCATCTGCCATCTGCGCTGTTGGCATCAGTCTATCCTGTCCATGTTTCTCTCTACCACTCAGCCTAGTCGCTGAAGTTGCGACCATGCAACCCAATCATTCTGGTTCAGAAAATGCTTACCCAAATACAGGCATTGCCGCCTCTGGCCCGTATTCCGCAGCCAACTTGGCTCCCCTAGACCCCAATATCGAAAGCGACTCCGATCCTTCAGCGCCTGCCAACGGTCATCGAGACTCAGTTGGTTCAATCATAGACGATCCCTTCTTCCAGACGTACGACCCAGCCATCCAAGCTGCTGCACTTTCCGAGGACGAAGATCGGTCTGATGGAAGTTCTGTCTACCAATCGCTAGACGACGAGAACCACGAACATCTCTTTCACGACACAAAGGGGCACAACTTCGGCAACGCGACTAAGCGAGCGAAACGCAGGAGCGGCAGCGAAGGAAAGAAGATCAACTCGGATAGCGATGATAACGGATCAAGCCAATATTGGCCGCCTCCTCGTCGAGAGTCTTTGACCGCTACGCCCTCATCGTATTGGGTATGTAACCATCTTTTATCACATGCGGCCTCTCTCTAGCTATTGTGGGACAGCGTTGCTCTGGATGTCTCTTTTTGGATTACAGAGGTAGTTTTGCGACAGACGGCTGACCACAGCCTCGCGCTATACAGTCCCAATCATCGCCAAACATGGAAAGTTTTAACATTGCCATCATCGGTTCTACCGGTGTCGGCAAATCATCTTTTGTCCAGCGGGTCCTGGGCCTGTCTCGACCACCTATCTCCAATGCTTCCAGTGTCCGCATGCTTGTTGACAATAACTCCCATGCCGTTACCTTACTGGAGCTGGACTTGGAATACTTCGAATTAAACCCCGCGCAGCCTATTCAATGGCCAAAACAGATCAATGGACATATAGTCCCTCGTGTCGATGCTGCCCTTATCTTATACGATGTCACAAACCATGAATCCGTGCTTGAGCTTCCTCAAACTTTGGGTATGAGATCTACTCCCTCTGGATGGTAGGAAGCTGTACTGAATAAACAACTTTAGCGGCTCTCACAAACTCTGGTCTGCCTGCCAGTTTGGTAGCATGCAAATGCGAGACCCCTGAAGCCGAATGGCAGGTTAACGCCGAAGCTATGGCGAGTCATCAGCTCTTTAAGTCTTGTGTTTCAACTTACAAAATCTCCTCAAATGACAATGAGGTTGCTAAAACGTGTCTGCATACCATTCTGAGGGCTGCCATAGCGCACCGAAGAGGTATGCACATAAGAGATATTACCAGAAATATAGTACTAATAGCGAGTATAGAAGAAAATGGCGAAACAGTCTCGCGCAGGAGAGCGCAGTCTGCTGCTAATTTAGAAGCTCCTGACGTGGGCACCGGGCGTCCCATTAGCCAGCATAGCAAACATAGCCGAGCAAGCTCCGATTTCTCCTTACTTAAAGGATTCTCCAATCCTCCTATTAACGAAAACTATCGAACGCAGTCATCCCGTAGCCCTAGACAGGGCCATCCCGCCAGCCCCAACCCCGAGGCGGGAGAACCAGGCCAAGCGCAAACGCTCAACAACATGTTGAGGACTCCCGGCATTCGATTAGATAAGCCGAGTACGGATTCGTTCTTAGATGTGGACGAGTCTGATGGAGAGTCCTACCGTTACTCCGATGACATTCCAATACTTCAAAGAAATGACGACAACATGCTGGACAAGCAAGCTAAGATGGCAGGTGTCACATTCGACGAGTTGGTCGATCGCCTTCTCGCTCCTCGCTTGACCAGGATTGACAACAACTTTTCCGATGTCTTTCTTTGTCTTTATCGCAAATTCGCAGCTCCTGGTGAGCTCTTCACTGCCATTCTGACCCGATTGGACAAAGTGAGGGACGACAAGACAGCGCATTATCTTTCCAAGACAGCTACGCAGCTCCGTATCATTGAAGTGGTGGCTAAATGGGTATCACTTTATCCCGGTGACTTCGCTCGCCCTCAAACGAGACGGAACTTGGAGGAATTCATCAGACACCTTAGCACGGAACCGATTTTTTCAATTGCTGCACAACATATGCGACGCCACCTCCAATTCAATGTCGTGGAAGATGATGATACTGGTTGGGCGAACTCGGACGAGACGAGCGATAAGGTCGCGAGCGAGATTCTATCAAAGGACATGAACGAGCTGTCATCAGGCGTGAGTGTGCTGACAGTGGAATCGGATACGGACGGGAGACCATCTGGAAGCTCAGAAGTTTCACTTGCCGATCGAAGTAGCAGTGTCTCAAGCCAGGCACATTTCCATACGTTTGAAGACTACGAAAGGGCGGCGAGTAATCTGGAGCCCACGGACAACCTGCCCATGAACAAATTCCGCTACCATATCTTCATGGATATACCTGATGATGACGTTGCGGATGAGTTGACCAGGATCGATTGGATCATGTTTTCTTCGATACGTATTCGTGATTTCGTTCGACATGTTAGTTTATCCGCGTCCCAGAAAGAGAGATGCAAAAGTTTGCGGAATGTTAACCGGATGATCAACCACTTCAATCATGTCGCCAAATGGGTTGCAAACATGATCCTACTGCGGGACAAAGCTAAGCACCGAGCGCTGATACTGGAGAAATTCATGAATATTTCACTCAAGCTGCGGCAACTCAACAACTATAATGGACTGGCAGCCATTCTAGCCGGCGTGAACGGAACGGCCATTCATCGATTGGGCCAGACAAGAGCACTAGTACCGGCCGAAGTGCAAAAGAGGTTTGCGCGGTTAGGCATATTGATGGGGACTCAGAAGAGCCATTTCGCTTACCGTTTAGCTTGGGAAAACTCATCCCTTCCCAGAATTCCTTTTATTCCTCTCCACCGAAGAGACTTGGTCTCAGCAGAGGAGGGAAGCAGAACATTTGTCGGCACAGATGGAGACCGCATCAACTGGAAGAAATTTGAGGTTTTGGGAGAGGTCTTACTTCCAATCATGAAGAGCCAGAGCACATCCTACCCGAATCTAACCAAACACGACAATGCGAGAGAACTGATTCTGGGTTGTCGGATGCCAACAGACGAAGAGGTGAGTCTTACTACTGGCTGTGTTAAATACATAGACTAATAGAAATAAACAGGACATTTATCAACGAAGTGTGCAAGTTGAAAGCGGTTCAGGGGGGTTCGCTGAGCCAGCTAAGAAGAAATTCCCATGGTTTGCAAAGTAATCGCTTAATCAATCGCATGGAGTTAAGGAGCACGCATGTGCATTATAATTGCGGATGCAAATACTGGGCGCATTTTATAGACTTTTTGTAGCTTAATGGTTGGATACAGACAATGGTGTATGCCTCGAGGAATTATGTAACTAGGGACTATTATTATATGCTGGATATTTAGGTATCCTAAGGGATAGCGATTTGGCTGCTGATATGTGTATTAGTACCATTAATCAAAAACCTGGGCACACTCGCTCGCTTGCCATATATTAGTAGGTACCTGCCTAGGTAGGTGTGCTTTCTGCTATGGTCGCTGCTGCTTGTATTCTGTTGTGTACTTGCTTGCCACCTTGGGGCGGCTAACTCCTTCCTCAATGGCTGGCGTACTCCAGTCGACAAAATATTTGCCGGCCACAGCATTCTTCTCGCAGTCCCTTACACTCCGAGCTCTTCTTAATATTCATCCCCTCGAGGATGGAGCAATAATGTCCCTTGCACTGCGACTTCCGACGGTTCGTGCAGTTGCAAAACAGTCAAATCTCGAACTGATAGCATCACCATCATTGAACATCGACAGGCCTGATGGCGCACAATCTATCGCAACAGTTCACGATCTCTTGTCGGCGGTCAACGATTCTCATCTTTGGATTACTAGGTCCGGCGCTTGTTGCATTGAAGTTTCCATTGCTGTAAATGGCCACCCGGTCCTGGAAACTTCGCATCTTGAGAGTATCGTCGAGACAATCAGTGGCTGCGAGGTATACCAACCGTAACCGTAACCGATACCGATTGATTTGGCATTAACTCGATTGACCAGATTTGGGGTCGCCTGGGTATTCGTCTCGAGTACAACGAATCATGTCCAGTTCAGCTACCAGGACTTTTGTCTTTCTCACTCCAACATCCGGACCTCTCATCAGCCCTTATAGCTCCAGCCTCGGCGTGGACCACTTCGTTTCGAGCTTTGCTGCTACCGATCGATGTTCGTAAAGTCACCAAGCGACGGGAATCACCCGAGAAGTCTGCCAAAACAACCAAGCGGCGGAAGAAGAGCCATAGGTCAAAGAAAATAGAAGAATCCCGCCCCGAAAGTGATTTGTTGGAGACTCTTGAGCCAGCCGACCAACAGGCTATCGAAAGCTTCGTAGCCAGTCTCAACTTTTCAAGGAATAACAAGAATGGAAATTCGCCTTGTTTCCAGTTCAAGAGTGAGAGCAGTGTGTGCAATAATGTCTTGAGAGACCTGCACTTGTCAAGCTTAATGAACATACTCTTCGAACAGTTGATTTTGGCGCCGGAGAAATCGTATAGGGGGTATGATGTTTGGGGTTGTGGGCCAAACTACTGTCTCACCAAGCTGGCGCCTGGTGTTTTTCATATGCCCTATCTCAAGGTAGGTTCACAACAAGCATCACCTATCTCGATTTCTAACAGCACAAATAGAGCGTATCAGACCGCGCCCAGCTACTACCAGTTATCGCTGGATCCTTAACACGTATGCGGTATGCCGAATCCTTGGCACTCAGACAAAGGGTGGTTGACTTACAGCTTTGGCATGAGGCATCCACTCATTCCCACATCGGAGGAGATTCTTTAGACGTCGTGGAGAAAAGGGCCTAGGAGGTACTTCTTACACATGTAAAAAGACCTCTATTAACAGACAGAAGGCCTAAAAGGTCAATACTTCCCGTTACGAACATGCGTAATTCAGATTCGGAGTCTATCATTGCAGAAGAACAACGGATGATCGGGGAAACCGTGCTGAGAACGGGCGAACACGCAAAGCAGAAGAGTGCGACGATGGACGTAAGCTGGAACGCCATGGGCAGTTCTCATGGCATTGCGAAGGATGACGACCTCTACGAAGATATTATGAATCCGAGTCCTGGTCCCAGGGAAGCACGCCAGGATCCTTGGAACGATTTTGCCAACGGTCCAACCTCCGTAAGTTGGCCAAAGCAAGAATTCGTCGAAACAGACTGGGTTCTGGGTGGTTTTGACACGGCGAAACACATGAATGGGATGCCACTTGGGCAGAGGAGCGGTGGTATGGCTTGGATGGAGCAGAGTGCAAACTTGGCAACGAGACAAGAGACGCTCAGTGATCCAGCAAACTTCCAGAGTTTGGAGCATTGGCTCTTTACGACATCCGAATGTAACATGGATTGAGGTTTGAAGGCATAAACGTATCACTCAGAAATAACGGATAATTTGACAACTTTGGTGAAATTCGTCGATCTGGTGTAAAGACTTATATATTATAGTTGCCATGTGATAGTACCAGAGGCCTCGTGAAATATGAGCCTGTCTGGTAGAAGTCGTGCGGCGAAAATGTTATCGAATCTCAAGTCGATGAACCGATGAAGATGTATATAAGGTCCATGACCTAAGGTAAATAATTGGATTGGGAGTGCTGAGAGCAAAGCGTGCGTTCATTTGCTTGGTTTTGCCGTCTTTGCTGCCTTCTTCTTATCCTTTTTGTCCTGTTTTGCTTTGCGCTGCTCAGGCTTCATGGTGGCATAGTGGATATACCAGAGTAGGACGATTTGCAGAATGACGGCGACAAGGACAACCAAGAGGATGGTGAAGAGAATGGGTTGGTCGTTGAGGACAGCGACGGCCTCATCTGTGGCACCGATGGAGGAGAACCAGTCGAATTGACCCATTTTGAAGTGTAGAGTCGATATCAAGAATGGAGTTGGCGTCAAATTAAGGGTATTGTTGATGAATGAATGTTCGATTAATGTACGGAATAAATAAAGCTGCACAGTGCGCCAGTCACGTACAGGATAAGAATCGAAGACAATATGTCGAAGGAAAGGAATAAAATAAGACAAATAGAGAGACCGAGGTCGTTATGAGATGGGGAAAGAGTTAAAGAGGAAGACAGGATGCGAAGCACATTTGGTAAAACGGCCCACAGTGGGTGGTGAGGACGGTGGAAGACCCCTAGCGATGACTTGGCTTCCAGGGGTGTTACTGAGACGTTTCACCTTGTAACATGAGTCGACTGATGTCAAGATGTTTACGATTGGCTATAATGACTTGGTGTATTGAAAGGAATGCATAGGAAGCAAGCGCTAGGTAAGTAACGAAAAGATGTTGCCATTTGATACTGAGCTAAGCTACTTACTATCAGTATCAGTATCAATGCCAAAATAGCAGGACTGAGGTGGTTTCGATGTGCCTGGAACATGGGACGAAGTTGACTGAACCCACCACGTGAGCCGGAGAATGGAAGTTCCTGGACTACGTTGACAAAAACGGACGCCTCTTCTGATTGGCTCCTGCGATTCCCTTACCGCTAACCGCATTTGGATCTTGTCAATTGAGGTCCATCCATTTCCTGGGGCCCAAAAAAATCTCGAGCTCGTGTGAGAGAGATACGAGAGAGTGAGAGAGTGAGAGAGTGAGAGAGCGAGACACGTCAATAAGCCCAACTTTCTCCTCCCTCGCCGTTGGCCCCCTTTTCGAATTGATTATATCTGCCTCCTGCCGACTATGAGCGTCGCACGTCCGGCGCGTAACCTCCTCGGTAGGTGCATCGCCTCATCTCGAACCGCCTCAATCACCGTCCCCGTCGTACCATGCAGTCAATTCCACAGCACAGCGCCCAGGTCGAAGCGAAAGTCTCGATTTCGAAATGTCACGGCTCAGGAGCTAGGTTTGGTGAAGGAGTCGGGCGAATTCACCAAGGGAATGGACAAGTACAAGCAGGACAAGTTTGCCGACTTGTCCAAGAATGATTTGGAGAGCCTCAAGGCCCACTACACACCAGAGCAGCTTGAGGCTATTGAGCTGGGCGAGAAAGCCGTTAGCCCTGAAGATATGATCATTCAGGGTCGATTACGTGATGATCCCTACAAGCCCACCTACATCGAAGACTACTCAGTACTGGACCCCCGCTACGATATCAAGCCTGAGATCGAGGGTACCCCCAGGGAGGTGCAATGGCCCGACAAGAGTGAATGGATCGACAACTACGGACAAAAAATGATGAAGATCACCGACAAGAAGACAAGCGATCAACTCACCCGAGCCATGGTCCGGGCACTGAGGCGTGTGAAGGAGAGCCAGGGCGAGGACTTGATAGATCTGACTGAGGAAGAGCTCAAGGACATTGAGAAGGACCCGGAGCTGATCAAGCGCTATATCATCGCCGAAGACGGTCCTGAGCCCACCGCCAACGATAAGGGTCCTGAGTTCATGACGCGCTCTCAGGCGGAGAAGCTGGACGAGGCTGTTGATGAGGCATGGAAGTCGGAGCTCGACAAGATCGTTGGTTTCAGCAGCCAGGGTGAGGTCGAACCCTCGAATCTTGAGCTTATCCAGGACGGCCCGGCGGGTGTTGACCGCACTTACACAGCTGAGGCACCTGACCTGGGTAAGGTCCCTGGTGTTAAGGGCTTGTACAAACACGCCGTTGACCCCGAGGATCAGGGCCAGGATGATTCGGGCAAGTACCAAGAGATCAAGCGACTGACAGGCATGAGCCTCAAGGATATCCGCTCGCTGCTCACAAAGGGCCTTGTGACTCGTTGGGTCTCCAACCAGACTCGTCTGGGCAAGGTCCGAAGCACCTCTGTAGTAGCCATTGCCGGTAATGGCAACGGTCGTCTCGGTCTCGGCATGGCCAAGTCAACTGAGCCTGGTGTGGCTGAGGAGACAGCTCAGATGTTGGCTATCCGCAACATGAAGCCCGTCCGTCGATACGAGAACCGCACCGTCTACGGCAACGTGTCTGCCAAGATCTCAGGCACTGTTGTTGAGCTGATGGCTCGACCTCCTGGTATGTGCTCGCTCGTCACCCTTGCCTACATACGTATACTAACCAACCTTCTCACAGGTTTCGGACTCCGCTGCCCTCATCGTATCTTCGAGATGTGCCGCGCCGCCGGCATTCATGATATCGCTGCCCGCATGCCCCGGTCCAAGAACCCCATGAACTCAGTCAAGGCGGCATACCAAGCGTTGACTAACCAGCCCGACCCCGAGCAGATCGCCATCGGCCGGGGCAAGAAGCTGGTGGATGTGCGCAAGGTGTACTATGGAGGAGCTGTATATTAAACCCATACTCACACGAAACACTTGTATCACCAAAGAACCATGTATATGTAGCCTGTAATGGAGGGTTTCTCCCCTGACGTCCCTGATATGGTAGAAAAGTAGACAGTGTGGCATCACTTGGGTATCAAATGTCTTATATCATGTGAAAAAACAATGCTGTTTGTTATGTCGTATTTTGCCGGGTATCAATCTTAGTCTCTTCCACCAAAAATGCTTGCTTCTCTTCCTTTCGCATTATTGCGCGGTCGATCCATCACCCCAATCAATCTCCTGCTGCAATACTATGCTGTAAACGCTGGCCTTGAGAAGCGTAAACGCCAGGCTTGTCTTGCGCTCAAGCTCGCGAAGGCCGTCGAGGATTTCTGTACTGGGGTTTGACGCCAGATGTTCGAGGACAGTGGCAAGCTGTACCAATTGCATTAGTCCTTTGGTCACTTAGAAAAATGAGGGAAGAAAGAGTAGAGACTCACTTTATTCATGTTGTCTGCCAGCCGTTCGTACTCGTCAAGAACCTCTTGCTCGAGCGGCGTAAGCTCAGGAGGATCTAGGAGACCTCCAGCCTGAGTCTGGTCCATGGCGGCTGATTTGCCCAATTAATGGCGAAAATGACCAGTCGTGACGAGTTCTTGGAGTGTTAGGTCATCGACTGTATGTTTATTCCAGACGCGGTTGCTAGAGGGGCTCTTCGATTGCTGATAAGACCATACAGGTGGGGCGGGGCACATTAGCTGCCCTTCCATAGGTACCTCTCCTACCTACCTCTCCTCTGTAACCTATTAGCCAGCTTGGGTAGTACACTGCCTCTATCTTCAAGACATCACAAACGCGGGATCGATGTTGAGTGAAATGTTGATTCATACATTCTTTTAACTACTAGAGTTGACAGGAAAAACTTGATGTTCATCAAAGGCGGCTAAAGCAAACCGTGAAAACTAAGAAAAGGACAATCCAATCTCATCAAAACCATAATCATGCCAGACCCGGATGCTCCATCATTCAAATGCCTTGACAAAAGCAACCTCAAGTCCAAGCCCAGACCCAAACCCTCTTTCGTCTCCATTTAAAACAAGCGTGAATGGTATACCAGCTAAATCAACCTTGTCGTCATTACTGCTCCGCGTTAGTTCCCATAAACCACCACCTCGTTGCCTTGCACCGACGCAGCGTCGGTTCCGGCATTGCTTTCTGTCCACTCGCTCTCCGTATAGCTGTACTCGCTATCATCATCACCATCCGTGTACATATCCGTGCTATTCGTGACCACGGTGCCTCGACTGCTTCTTCTCAACGTCTCATTGTCGCTGTCACCACCATCGCCGTCGTCCCCTGCATCCCCTGCGTTCTCCGCGCCATTGTCAGGTGTTGATTCAATGACGATTGTCTCATCTGCAGCGATTTCTGTCGTCTCTGGCGCTGCCGTTGACTTGACATCTGCCTCGTCAACCTCTTCGACGGTCTCGTTGACAGAATTCTCCTTGTCATTGTCGTCGAGCCCCTTGTCGAGGTTACCACCCCAGCTTCGCTTTCGGAATGTTTTGCCACCTCCCAAGGGGGTTCGTACACTTTGGCTCCGCTTGACGCCTCCAGACGCTACGTTGTTATTGATCTGACTGAGCGAAACGATTCTTCGGGCTGCTCCGCTCTGTGCTGGAGCAGCCAGATTACGTTTGGCGTTCAGCGCCATGCCCACCATGGACTTACGGCCTGGTGCACCCGGTTCCTGGGATTCCTCCTCATGGGCAGGCTTCCTGACACGTTTGCGGCTCATAGCATCGCCACCGTTCCTATTGGCCTTCGCCATGAGGAGAACCCGCGAATGATCCATGACACCTTCGAGAATGCGGCGCTCCAAATTCTCGGCACGAGACTCCATGTCATAGAGCTCCTCCTTGCGCATATGAAGGGCCGTTTCGAGTGAAGAGACATCACCAGTAAGGCGCGTCTTTTGACGGATGAGACTCTCCTGCTCTGTTCTCAGGGTCATAACGCTCTGTCGAAGTCTCTCTTCCTCGTCCCGGAGGCTAGCAACTGCTGCCTCGACATGTTCCTTCTCGGCAAGCTTACGCTCAACAGAAGCCATAGTCTCCTGGAGAGTCTTGGTATGATCCTCGTGGGCCTGCTCAATTCGTTGCTTCTGGGCTGTGAGGAACTCGGAAATGTCAGCCGCTGTTTGGACAACTGAGGCATGAACTTTGTCGAGTGTATCAAGGCGAGTAAAGGCCTGGTCGGCAACGACGCTGTGATCAACCAGTTTGTCGAGCTTCTCCTGCACAGCAGCATCGTCGTATCGACCGTCCAAGACTAGATCGAGCTTGTCGCGGACGAGAGTATCGTCGTACTTGGAGTCAATGATCAAGTCAAGCTTCTCACGAACGGGTGTGTCGTCGTACTTCTGCTCGACAAGCATGCCCAACATTTCCTTGACTGGGGCATCATCGTATTTCTCTTCGATAATCTTGTCAAGTTTGGTCCGCACCTCAGCGTCGTCATACTTGGACTCAATAATTTTCTCAAGCTTTTCACGAACTTCCGAGTCGTCATACTTGGACTCGATAATCGTAGCGAGCTTCTCGTGAACTTGAGCATCGTCATACTTTTCTGCAATAATCTTGTCCAGTTTTTCACGGACCTCGGCGTCGTTGTACTTTTCCTCGATAATCTTATCAAGGCGCTCTTTGACCTCCGAGTCATTGTAGATTTGCTCAATAAGCTTATCAAGCTTCTCATGAACCTGGGTGTTGTTGTATTTGTCATCAGTTAGAAGTGTCAAGAGGGTCATGAGCTCTTCAGGAGACTTGTGCTCAATGATCTTGTCTTGGATATCAGTTGTCGAAGACTTGGAGTGCTCATAGTGCTCGCCAACGAGTAGGAGAAGGTCCTTAACAGCTTCGAGGATCTTGGGATGGGACTCGCTGACCTCTCCCTTCAAGCCCTCAACAGCAGTCATGGCCTCTGTGATTTGGGCCCGAGTCTGCAAGTGCTCGGCCTTGTCCTCTGTGTGAGTCTCTTCATTGCGAGTGACCAGTTCTTCCACCTTGGTGAAGACAGTCTTGGAAGCCTCTTCCATCTTCTCGAGGGAATCCGTGACAGTAGAGCCAAGAGTGTCGATAAGGAGCTTGAGCTCATCCGTGACAGATTTGGAGCTAACTACGGCTGCTTCCATAGCCTCATCCCGTGCCTCGCTGACTTTGCTTCTGTCATCAAGGGTAGTCTGGAGAGTCTCATACTTGTTAACAAGTTCACCAATCTTCTCGTCGATCTTGGTGCTGAGAGTCTCAGTCGCCTCCTGAAGCTTCTCGTGGGACTCAACCTTGACACCAGACACAACAGCTTTAGAGTCCTCAAACTCAGTTTTGATGGTATCGAGCATGTCCTTCAGGTCCTGGTGGACGTTCTCGTTCTTGTTAATCTTCTCACCCATGGTCTCAAGGAACTTGCTAATGCCTTCAACGCCTGTTGCACCCTCTTGGAGCTTGGTGTTGATAGCTCCCTGAAGCTCCTCGAGGAAAGTCTTGACTTCGCTAACGCGCTCGCCAACCGTCGTGCTCTCCTCGTCACGCACTGCGATGGCTTTGGTTTGGGCGTCGACGGTGGTGTCCAACTTTTCTTGGAATTCCTTGACGACAGTTTCAAGACCCGTAAGATCTTCCTTCTTGATGAGAAGAGCCTCCAAATTGGTCACGTCCTCCTTGCGTGCGAGGAGAGCCACATCGGTGCTGGTGAAGGCTTCGAGAGCTGTCTTAATTTCGAGAGCCAAAGCTTCAACGGCTTCCACATCCGCCTTAGAAACCTTATCGGGGTTCTCGCTTTCTTTGGTGGCGCGCTCCTTGATCTCATCAAGTCCAGTTGAAACTTGGCCAAGAAGAGTCTCCAAAGCAGTGACTTCCTCCTTGCGGGAGACTGTCTCCAATTGGGCGGTAAGAGATCCCATAGTCTCTCTTGTCTCAAGGAGCAGAGCCTCGACATTGTCGATGTGATCCTTTCGAACAGCTTGCTCGCCATCAATGAGGTCGTCAAGTTTACCCTTGGTGTTGCGAAGGATAGTCTCGATGGCTTGCATGTCCTCCTTTGATGCAGGCTCGTCCCCATCACCCTCGATACTACGGACAACCTCTTCCTCACCATCCTCATTCTTCTTCTTTACTGAGAGTGATCTGGTCAGGGTCTCTCGGGAAGCGATTTCATCAACACTGTCCTGAACGGTGCGAAGCAACTCCTCCATTCGAGACAAATCATCCTTCTGGACACCTTCATTCTCGGACTTGACTGAGTCGATCTTTATAGCAAGTCCAGCGATCAAGACCTCAAGATTCTTGATGTCATCCGGCTTCGTTTGGTCAGCAGAGATATCATCCTCTGCCTTCTCGGTAGACACTGCGGCAAGGGCGCGCTCGCCATTGGCATTCCGTAAGGCCTCAATGTCAGAACGAACAGATTCAAGGCCGCTCTTGAGAGCTTCAAGAATCTTTTCGTCGGAGGCGGAGTCTGCAGGGGCAATAGCTCGCTCATTATTGGCTTCTCGAAGAGTCTCAATGTCCGAACGCAGAGACTCCAATCCAGTCTTGAGAGCATCAAGAACCTCATCGTTAGGCTTAGTCTCAGCAACTGGGGCCAGAGCCTTTTGGTTACTTTCCTGGAGTGCCTCGATATCTGTGCGAAGAGCATCAAGGCCGTTCTTGAGAGCTTCGATTACTTCGTCGTTCGTTGTGTTGTCGACAGGAGCGGACTTTTGGGCAGTGGCGATGGCTTCGATCTCGGTGTGGAGGGAATCAAGACCATTCTTTAGAGTGACAATAACTTCATCATTTGAAGTGTTCCCAATGGGTGCCTCAGACTTTTCCTGTGCGGCGAGGGCTGCAATCTCGCTGTGGAGGGAGTCGAGTCCATTCTTGAGAGTAACAATAACCTCGTCATTAGAGGTATTCTCGTCAGGAGCAGATCGATCACTAGTTTCACGCGATGACTCAATGTCGGCTCTTAGTGATTCGAGACCATTCTTCAAGGCCTCAATGAACTCTGTGCTGGCTGAGTTGTCGACTGGAGCGATGGCTTTTTCACTACTGTCCCGAACAGCCTCGATATCGACTCGAAGGGAATCAAGTCCATTCTTGAGAGCCTCAATCACCTCATCGTTGGAGGTGTTGTCGGCAGGTGCCACAGCCTTCTCGGAAGTATTCTGACGGATAGCCTCGATGTCGACGCGGAGGGCATCGAGGCCATTCTTCAGCGCCTCGAGGACCTCATCATCCTGCTTGGGTTCAACGACGGCGACTGCCTTCTCAGTCTGATTGTCGCGGAGTGCTTCGATATCTGCTCGCACCCCACTGAGCCCTGACTTGAGTGCTTCCAAGAGTTCGTCATTGGCAGGAGGAGTAGATTCTAGGGTTGCCACAGCGCGGTCATTACTACTGTCGCGGATGGACTCGATATCAGCTCGGACAGAGTCAAGACCGGCCTTAAGGGCGTCGAGAATCTCATCATTGGCGGTCAAGTCGGTAGGCTTGTTAGTTACCCGATCCATACCAGCCCGGAGATCATTCAGGCCGTCGTTAAGCGCATCAAGAATTTCGCTTGTCTCCGCGCGAGGACGGAGAACTTCTTGCCGTAAGTTGTTGAAACCAGTGTTCAAGGCTTCCAGAACCTCGGTGTTGTTAGTTTGAGGTGGCATCGCAGGAACCATGGATGAATTGACGATTTCGCGGAGACCCTCGAGCTCAGTTTGAAGTTGCTCACGAGACTCTTGGTTTGTGGTTGAGACAATGCCTGCCATCTCATCCTTGAAGTCTTCCAGAGACTTTAGAAGGTCATCCATGAACTCCTCTTGGCCAGCAGCGCCAGTAGCACGATCAACATAGCTCTCCATGGCTTTTCGGAGGTTTTCAAAGCCATCCTTGGTAACATCAAGGACCTGCTCCGTCTCGCGTCCATTGGCAGCAACGGTCTCCTTGGTTTCTTCAGACAGTGTCTTGAACTCGTTTCGCAGGAATTCCATGATCTCACGGAGGCGCTCAGCGACATCGTCATTGTTGGCTGAAGCAGGTACCAGAGCGCGGCTAGAGTGAGCATCGAGATCCTGAAGCCCTTCCCTAACGGCATGTACCATGTCCTCGTGCGTGATATCGTTTCCAGCGCCTGGTGCCACAGGGAACTCAAACTCTTCAAGGCAGTCACGAACTGCGTCGATGATCTCTTCCCTCGAAAGAGTGGCTGGCTGGTCGACCTGGGGAGGGACAAAGTGCTTAAGGCCGTCAACGACAGCGGTGAAAACTTCGTCACGGGTAACAGCGGGAGGGTGGTCGTCGCGAGGCGCATACTCTTGAAGGCCCTGCTTCAGACAAGCCAAGACCTCGTCTCGCTCCAGTCCAAGCTGCTGCACCTCGATCTCGGGCTTGTAGTTCTCCCAAGCGTCTCTGACTGCTTCGATGACATCTTCTCGGCTCAAGTCAGGCAAGTTGCTCTTGGTTGCCTCGTTGTCTTGGATGGCCGCTCTCATGGCATTGTAAATCTCTTGGTAGTCGACGGCGCTCTTCTGAGTGCTCACCGAAGCAGCTGATTGACGCCTGTGTTCGCGAAGGACGTGATTGAGCTGATCCTTCATCTGCTCCAGCCCTTCGTCGATGACACGAGCGACTTCATCCTTGCTTGGGGTATCATGATCTTCAACGCCCCTTCGGGATGCTTGTTGCTCTAGGCGTCGACCGATCTCACGGCCCATCCCCAAGACTTCACCGCGAAGCTCACGAACAAGAGCTTTAACTTCAGCAGTGAGACCTCCGCCTTGAGAGACGCTATCCTTGACAGATCGAATGATACTCAGGAGATCGTCATTGAGGATCTCAGCACCACGACCTGAGGGCTCGGAGTTCCTGCGAGCCTCGTTTTTCATGATACGTTCAACGTGCTGAGAAACAGCACTCCTTGCTTGGCCAGGCATCATGTCACATCGGCTGTTTTCTGACTCAAAACTGAGGTTGCGAGACCGGCTCACATTGGGACTTCCGAGAGAGTTACCAAGGATGATGGCCTGTTCGGATTGTGCCTTCACTTGCTCAATGACTTCGTCCAGCTTCTGGGACGTAGCCATGCCAGATAGCTTGCTTGACACCTCCTGTAGCCGGACGAGAAGAGACTCTTGCCCCTCCTTGGTGCCCATTTCCCGAATAATTCTCTCTAGAAGGATGACGGAGGGGGGGGCCTCCGAGCCAGCAAGAGAGGGTGTACTGATAGACCCTCGCTCAATTGAGTCCCCAAAGCTCTTGGGAGAGGGAATTCTAGGGAGATGAAAACCCCTAGTACTTGGTGGGGAGAGATTGTGTGGCTTGTTGTCTAGGTAATATCCTCCAAAGGGGTCGCGAGCTGGAGGGAGCCGGTTGTGGCCGTCATTTCCATTGCCGTGGCTTCCCAAAAGCTCTCTGAGACTCCTTCGGATATCTTCATCTCTCGAATTCGTAGCTTCCTTCAGACTGAGCAGATCGGTAGCATTGTCCCTGCTGCGGCGGCTCAACTGAGACATTTCCTTTTGTAGGCCGGTCGCAATGCTAGTCAAGCTGAGGATCTGATCTGAAAGCGCCTCTAGGTTCTGGGGTCCCTTGACCAAGGCTGAAGAGGCATTTGTGATATCAGAAAGAGGGTTTTCTGGTTCTTTGGAGGGCGTCGATGAGGTCATGTTGTGTAAAGCAAGCATGGTTGATGATTGCGGCGGTGTGTTTTCACCGAGAATGCTCTGAGGCGGAGGTCGTCGAACTGCAGGCCGCAGGATCGGCGTCAAGCTAGGCCCCGGCACAGGTGTCGTGCTTGACACTGTAGAGTCCTTGTCGTTTGGCCGATTATCAGCATCCCGAGATCGAGAGGGCGTCTCTGGACGTTGTTGACGTTCCGGTGATCGCGATGGCGAGCTGTGGCCGCTAGCACCCTCGATCATCATGCTAAGATCACGGACTGAAGACTGCAATCGGCGATGTCCCTTTGTGGGAGATTCTATTCTCTTGGTGGGAACCATGGCGCTCTCTCGCGCTCGCTCGTTAAGCGCGGCGTGAGCAGATGCAATAGCGCTCGAGGTGCCCGCCCGCGATGTCAATGGTGAACCCGGATTGAGAGGCAGTGGAGGGGGGCAGCGTTCGGGGTCAGAGCTGTCCCACCTGTTTCCTGTTAGTCGGCGCAAGAGACGCATGAGGGCATATACAAGAGAACTTACATTGGAACAAGAGCTCGAAAGTTGGGATCTGAGGAAGCCGAATGTTGATGTCTCAGCTGAAAGTCCCCGTCATAGGAGCTGTCTCGCTCTGAGGAAGGCATGTCTGGCTCGATTCCTAAGAAACGAGAGATGGTATGTGAGAAGTGTATTCGTTTGAATGGCAAGAATGCGGACGGCGCCGCAGCCACGCTATTTACAAGAGCGCAAACGTCGGTGGGAGGTGAGGAATGCGGTGTATATAACTGATTATAACCGTTGCAACTAACAAGCAAGAAAGCAAGTAGTCGAACAATTAAAATGGTAAGAGATGCAGGAGGAGATTGGAGTAAGAGAAAATGAAGTTAGAGCATCAAAGTTCGTTGCATTGTTTAATTGAGATGGCGCTGGGAGAGCTATAACTCAATCTTTGGCTATCCGTTGCGGCAGCTGTAACCTGGTTTATTTTTTGGTTTCGGGCTCGTTTGGTTGCCGAGCAACCTCCCGCACCGACAATTAACTCAGCGTTAGGCTGTTGTTGTACCAGACCCCCGGCTGGCAATGGCGCAGTATTGACGAATCATGAGCGCACAACAGAGCAGATCACACCATGAATTGAGGGTCGCCTTGAAAGAGAGACCTATGAAATACATCATGGTGGAATTGGGCAGGGATCATGACCTTGCTGGCGGCTGTACCGAGCTCGTCTAAACAATGCCTATGTGATCACCGTCTCAGTGACGGTGAGTGAGCGAGCGACGGTCCTCATCACATCCGCTCGAAAGAAAATATTAAAAAGTAGATGACGTGTGTCAAATCAAATCGCTTTCTTTTATACAGAGCTGAGTGCATCTTGTCTGCCGCACTAACGGCCCAGATTAACTTCCAAGCGAGGCCCGATCCTCTCATATCGGTACGGCGTGTCTATCGTAACAAACCCAACAAATAACCAGATCCGTCTAAACTCCCTTTTAAGCCTTCTTCGTCATCGCCGTCTAGATGGTGTCTAGAATCATATATCTATCTTTAACATGGATTCCAATATTGCTTCTCCCTTTACTTCTTGAAAGCAGTGTCGAAGGCGGGAATCAAAGTTTGGGCGAGCCAGAAAGAGAAGACTAGCTTGGGACCAGTCATGAGCAGCTACAGAGCAAGAACAGTTAGCCTATTCACATTTGAAGTGGGGGCGGCAGTTGATCGGGAGCTGGTGGGCCGCAGAATAGCCTATGTTGGTAAACGTACCTTAGGGACAAGTCCCTTGAAGAAAGCTCCAGGGCCTTCGTTTTTAGCCATGTTGGAAAGAATTCGGAAACCACTCTCGGGGTTGTCAAAGTTTCGGTTCTGGATACGGGTCTTGATAACATCGAGGGGAGCAGAGACAACGAGAGAAGCAGAAGCACCAGCAATGGAAGCAATGAAGTTTTGGAACCAGCTGGCCTTATTGTAATCCTCGAGGTGGAATAGGTACTCCTTGGCGAAGGCAGAACCCCCGAACAACTGTGCTGTGTCAGTTTTTCAATCGAGCTCAAAGTGGGATACAACACGCACAGCGAAGGAACCAGGAGCGTTACGGGCAGCAGTCCAGCCCCAACCACGGTACAAACCGAAACCCTCGTCGGCAACGATCTTAAGGACGCCACGGCCACGGAAAGCCTCAGGGTTTGTCTGACGCTTGATCTTGAGGACATCGAGGGGCAGGAGGACGATCTCTCCAATACCGATCAAACTGCGGGGCTCGTTAGTCAAGCTCTTGGAGAGAAAAAATTATTGAGCTTCATAGCATAGCATACCTTCCGGCAGTAGAGTGCATGATAGCTTTGCCAGTCTTCTTTCCAAAGGCATTCTCAAAGTCGGCACCATAGTTCTTCGAGAGGAAGTCACGGGCAACAGGCTGGCCACCATACTTGTATACACGCTGGAGGACCTTGTAGCCGGCGGCGTATCCCAGACCAGGGAAAAGAGAAACAAACTTTCTTCCGAAGGGAGCAGCAGCCTTGTCCTTGAAGATAACTTTGTTCAACTCGCTGGCGCCAGAGATCTATGGTCATAGCAATCAATTGTCTTGTTCAAATGCCAGCATCGAGGGGGCGGCGCTTCTTACACGAGTCTGGTTGCTCATCAATCGCTTCGCAATAGTGTCGACCTTATAGAGGGGTTAGCGAACGGTTCAAGGTTTTGTCGCGACAATTGATCGTGCTCAACGGAGACATGGAATTGCATACAGGATGGAAGACGGCCAGCTCAGCAATACCAGCGGAACCTATCAAATATTGTCAGTCCAAGACCAGACAGTTGCATTATAGAGTGCAAGGCAATGGCAAAATTGGGTGTTTCAATTGAATGTGAAACGTACCAGAACCGAGGACACGAGCCAGGCCAGACTCTTTCTCGCGACCAGCAACAACAGGAGGGGACATCTTGACGAGATTGAGAGAAAAATCAGTCAAGATACTTTTTTTGGACAGGAACTCCCGAGGGCGTCACGAGGATATAAAGAATAGAGTCGTGAGCTTATCGCAAGAGCAAAGAGTAAGGGTATAAGGCTCAAGAGCTGGCTGCTTGGGAAATTTTTCCACAATCACCCAGGGCACTTTTCTCTTTTTGGTTCTTGTGACTCCACGGACTCGTTCTTGATCCCTGCTAAATCACTCTGGCGTGTCTGCGCTTGTCCCGACGTCGGAGAATCGTGGAGCTGGGATCTGCGAATCTCGTAGGAATTTTTTTCTCTCTGGTGCGCTGAGTGATGAATAGCCCCACTCTCAGAATTCCTGCCACACACAAGCCACAGTTTAGCCAAGCCACTGAGCAATCACGGTACCCTATAGCCGCGAAGTTATCAATGGCTTCAATCCTATCCAGAGGTAGGCAACTTGATATTGACCGCCAATTCGTTAAAAGTTAGTTTACTAGTTTAACTCATGCCGCTGATGATACCATATCAACTAGTGGGGACCGATATCAACACGGCCAGCTGAAATATAGATAATACCTTGTATCAATGTTTCCTCAGGGGTTTTGATCATAGATCAATCACCCAACACTGCACCGGCTACCATACCCGTCTTCACCTGATAGCCCGCAGTCTTCTAGCAAGAAGAAAAGCCAACACGGACTCGTCTCTGCCGAGCCCTCCAACCGAGGACCGAGGACTAAAACATCTCGCAGTTTTGCACCTCGAAAGATCGGACGGCTCTATACAAGAAAGACACCAGCCAATAGACTAAAAGTGTGGTTGCAGGCTGCACTCACTCACCAATGTCCGTGGCGTACGGCATAACAACCTAGGTATTTTAACAAATGGTTACTTCTTCCAGTCACTTAAACATTCCCTCGAAGAATCAAATGCAAAGGACATGCATGCAACCAATTTGTATCCATGCTCAAAGCCCCATAAATCATTGATAAGATCACAAAGACCCGGCCTGGCTTCTACGATAAACAAAACGAGAGGATTGGGGATGAAAAGTGCATAGCATACAAAACAACATTCATAGGTTGCTTTTTTTTCGTGATTTGCCCAAAATATGGATGTAGAGATGATACAAGGCCAAACCCCCACTCCAACGCCAGTATTCATGCCAAACCGCCAATTCCAAGCCAAAGTTGACCAAGGAGAAATAGAAGTCTCAGATTCGCTTTTCAGCTTCTCAGTAGTCCCGAAGAACAGACACCAACTCATCTAATCGCATGACTTGCCCGAGGAGCTTGTTCTGCACCTCGAGATGCCTGTTGTACTTATTGTAATGCTCCGCAGTCATCACCTCCTCTTCTTTGCCCTGTACATCTTTTCTCTCGACAAAAGAGAGAATATTACGCTCCTTGTGGCGCTCCACTTCCAATGTTTGGAGGCACCGGAGCATGGCTTTGTAGATGTCGTCCAATGCCTGCGTCTGGGCTCGCTCCCTATCGAAGTACCAGAAGAACAGTGTTCGGTTGGCAAGTCGGCTGCTATCCTTGGGGACTTCTTGAACATCCACTATACCTGCCATCTGCATCGCAAGCATTTTGCCTTGTACGTCCCCCTTTTTCATGAGTGCAGCGGCTGGAAGCATTTTCTCGTCAAGCTTGCCCTTCTCCCTGAGAATGCGGGTCAAACGTAGGCCATGTCGGCCATGTGATTGCTCAATGATAGCATCAAGCTCGGTTTCTCGCAGCTTGCTTACAAGGCGGCCGAAGTCCACAGTCCATTGCCCACGCCCATACATCCCACAATGGCGGATGAACGGGTACTTGCTCTCTGCAAGGAGCAGAAGATGTCGGCGCATCTGAGAAATCCGACTGTCGTTTCCGTTGGTAGCATCTTCAAATCTGACCCTGTTTTCTTGCTCCCCATTGATTGCACCATCTTGGTCATCGTCTTCAGCCCATTCGTCATCTTCTTGGTCGACATCGAATGTTCTTCTTCGGCCAGGAGGACCAGCGTCTGAATCATCAGAGTCGTCATCTGACTCTGGTGCAGTGTCTCTGATTCTCTCAGCACTCTGTGAGTCAATTTTATCCCTAGGAGTCTTGCCAATTCCGGTTTGCACGTTCACACTATCGTCTAGATGCTCGAAGATGTCGACGGTAGTCACGGTCGGCTGCTGTCCAGGCGCCACTTCGTCAAGCAGAGGATCTGGCTGGCACCTTGGAAAATCTGCAGTCAAAAGGTCCAGCACCGTGCGGTAGACTTGGCCCGTAACTTCTCCAAGCATTTCTGTTGCGAATTCTGCAAGTCGCTGATTTCGCAGCTCAACCAGACACCTTTCGTAGTTTATCTTCACTACCACGTTGGGCTGTCACATGTCAGTCAGAGTTTACGCGCAAAAGTTGGGCGTTCTTACGTTCAATCTCGGAGCATCATATCCGTAACCATTTTGCGATGCTCCATTAGCAAGCCTCCGTTTCTTTGGCTTGGGACCTCCACTCATATCAAGTTGACGTTTGAGGGTCTTGGATTGATCTCTATAGGTCCTAGAACGCTCAATAACCTCTCGCTGAGCCTCAATCTTTCCCTTTGTGACCTTTTCGCCTGGCCGAGGTTTGGTAACGTCGTCTTCGATCTCACGATATGCATCTTTAGGGTTTCGGAAGCTTTCGGGCCGGACAGTCTCGACAATTTCTGCTCGAATCAGGCGAACAAGGACAGAGTTCAAATGGTTTTCTGACTCAATAAGCCCAT
The DNA here is from genome assembly GCA_013184415.1 of Fusarium concolor. Classification (NCBI taxonomy): domain Eukaryota; kingdom Fungi; phylum Ascomycota; class Sordariomycetes; order Hypocreales; family Nectriaceae; genus Fusarium; species Fusarium concolor. The sequence goes on from JABCJY010000152.1 coordinate 47,066, forward strand.
CGTGTGAGTCATGGTTGCCATTTGCATGCCCATTAATTCTGGGCGCTCTCGAGCCGAAAGCCTGGGATAGGTCTGCGATCCGAGCATGACCCAACTGCATCAGGGTCTGGGCAAGTTCTCGTTCTGCGATGCCATATTGGTTTTCTATCACATCCAGGATCTTTCCCGATCGGACGAGGTTGTAGCAGGCATCCGCGTTTGCTTGGTAGCTGGTGACGTCGTTCATCGGGTCTGTATAGTGGTAAAGAAGATTTTGCTGGATTAGAACAGCCAGGCCATTTCGCAAGTATCGCGGAGTGAGAGACGTATGCTGGGCCAGTTGCGCAATGGTTGAGCGGCCTTTGGTGAGTAGCGCATTCAAGATTCGCTGTTTGCGACGATCCAGTTAGCCCCACGATCTCAGTTATATCCAAGCGTACATGAAGAAAAAAAAGAAGAAGATAAAAAGGACGTACCGAAGGTAGTTCCCCATGGAGATCGTTTACTAGGAGAGCACAAAGCTCAGCGGCGTGTTTTGTCTGTTGAGAGAGGCTTGTCAGCTGGTTATTCTCCGAAGGGTTGTCAAGCTACGTCGACTCACAACGAGCATTGCTTGCTCCTAGAGATCCTCTCACTATCTCTAGAGCTTCCCCAATTGCTACCGTAACGTCATTGATTGGAAAAAACTTATGACAGAGTAATCCGGGGCTGCAGGCAGACTATTTGGAATATTTTGGTATCAATAATGTGGGTTGTAAGGTTAAAGTGAAGAAAGAGAATACAAGTTGAAAGCGAAAGGCTGGGATGCTTTTTTTTTTCCGGCGCAAATGCTAGGATCGTTAAGTGAAATTTTGCCTGCGGCTCTGGTGTAAGTAAGAAGCTGGTAGGCCTAGACCCAAAAGAGGTGGGGTTCAGTGCCAGACGTCCTTTTCCAGCACCAACGGTGCGTCGTTGGTCACTGAAGTGATAGTGAGCCAATGCCGCGGGCGCAAATCTGGCTGACCGGAGATAATCACGTGATCTTCTCTCCCGTCCCCGTAGCCCGAAAATTAGACGGGACCTTTTCGACGAGGCACTTCTCTTGGAGATCAATTGCTTCACCTAGACGGCCGAAGGATTGCCAATTGCCTACGCCATCACCCGCGAATATGATCTCGAGATCGTCCCTTGCGCGAACTGCGCAGCAGGCTGCCCGCCAGACCTGCCGCGTCCAGCGACGAACCTACGCTGCCGCTGCTTCGACTGGATCGTACGAGACCTCGGATATGACTGGCCTCAAGGTCGCCTCGCGGGATGCTCATGGTCCTACTACTAAGCTTGCTGTTGTGGCCAAGGCCGGTACTCGATACCAGCCTCTTCCTGGCTTGTCTGTTGGCCTTGCCGAGTTTGCCTTCAAGGTAAGAGATGAGAGTATCGAATGGAAATCCGGGACTTGAGCTAATTTGTCGGCTCCATGCAGAACACCCAGCGACGATCTGGTCTTCGCATCACTCGCGAGTCTGAGCTTCTTGGTGGTCAATTGGCTTCCTCCCACTCCAGGGAGGCTGTTGTTGTCGAGGCCAGCTTCCTCCGTGAGGATCTGCCTTACTTCACCGAGCTCCTCGCTGAGGTCATCTCCCTGACCAAGTACACCAGTGAGTAAACGTCAATTTTATGTTATATATACATTTAGACCGTACTAATACATCTTGCCAGCCCACGAGTTCCACGAGGATGTTGAGCGTGTTCTCCACGCCAAGCAGGCTGCCCTCAACGCCGACGTCGCCGCCACTGCTCTCGACAATGCCCACGCCATCGCTTTCCATACTGGTCTCGGTTCCTCCCTCCTCCCCAGCTCCTCGACCCCCTACCAGAAGTACGTGAACGAGGAGTACATCGCCAGCTATGCCGACGTTGCTTATGCCAAGCCCAATATTGCCCTCATCGCCGACGGTGCCTCTCCCGATTCTCTCTCCAAGTGGGTTGGCCAGTTTTTCAAGGACGTCCCCTCCGCCCCCCGAAGCGGCCAGACCCTCAAGACCGAGGCGACCAAGTACTTCGGTGGTGAGCAGCGAACAAGCTCCAGTGCTGGTAACTCCGTGGTCATTGCTTTCCCGGGCTCCGGCTACGACTCCGCCAAGCCCGAGCACGCTGTCCTGGCTGCTCTCCTCGGTGGCCAGTCTACCATCAAGTGGGCCCCAGGCTTCAGCCTGCTGGCCAAGGCCACTGCTGGCACCTCCGGTCTCACTGTCAACACCTCTAACCTCACCTACTCCGACGCTGGTCTCCTTGCTGTTCAGCTAAGCGGTCCTGCCGCCTCCGTCCGCAAGGGTGCTGAGGAGACCGTCAAGGTGCTCAAGAGCATCGCTGACGGACAGGCCAGCCAGGAGGACGTCAAGAAGGCCGTTGCCAACGCCAAGTTCAACCTCCTGAACCAGAACCAGCTCCGACAACCCAGCATTGTCCTCGCCGGCTCCGGTATTGTCAACAGCGGCAAGCCTTACGACTCTACCGCTCTTGCCCAGGCCATCGATGGTGTCTCCGCCGAGTCCATCAAGACTGTAAGATCTCTCCTTGAATTGACTGAAAACGTTTATAAGACTAACAAATTCTCCTATAGGCTGCCAAGTCTCTTCTCGAGGGCAAGGCCACCGTCTCTACTGTCGGCGATCTTTTTGTGTTGCCCTATGCTGAGGATATTGGTCTGCGAGTATAAATGGGGGTCCAAGAGAGAGAAAAACTTGTACCAACAGTCAAAGTTGAGAAGAGTTGTGGGAGAGGATGTGCTCTCTGTGAATATTTGTAGTAGAAATCCTTTGATCCATATTAATGGCCCTTTTCTTTTGTCTCTGTTATCTAGCTTACACGAAAGCGTTTGTAGCGCTCGTCTGTTATAAAGACAGATTGGGTTAAGATGTCTGCTAAATTCTTTAGGCAGACTCACAAGTCGCCTTTCAGGCTCGGGCCGTCGAAGTCAAGACTTATAAAAAAAAAAAAAGTAGCATGATGTTCACGAAGCGAAGCATTCGTAGAACGCAACTTGAGCCTTATCTTCTCCCCTGGCTAACCCGAGTACTGTTACCAGACGCAAAGATAGTTGCACTTGCAAAAATCATTCACACCTAACTCGGCGAAGCCAAAACCGGTCAAGCTACTGCATATCTCAACCACTCAAAGACCCGTCCCAAACTTGCAGTCAGCATCGTATTCGTGGGCGCACAAGTTGCACCACCAACGCTGCGCCATCACGAAAATACAACCTCTCTCGTCCTGCATCCAACCATAGAATGAGGCTTTGCTGGCTGCTGATGATGCTGAGATGCTGCATGTCACTGATGAGAGCTGAAAATTGAGTGAGTACTGGTGGTGAATTATGCGCACTGTACAGTACATCCAAACTGCAGTATAACCTATACTAAACTCCACAGAGCTACGTCTTGCGTGCCCCAGCAACGCCGAGCAAACGTGTGAATATAAAGTGTTTGGTACAGGCAAAGAGAAGGTATATGTTAATGGAGCGGCTCAAACTGCTCTCCAGCTACTATCCAATCTGATTTCACCTCTAGATACGCCATGGCACATAATCTCTAATCAAATGTTTCTTGAATAACATTGTTCAGATACGTATATGAATCAAAGCGGACAATTGAAGCATGCACTGGAACACCATTGATGAATCGTAGTTTCCGAACAGGACCCATATTATTTTCAACAACGCTTTCAAACACACGACACAGATCAGACCTGTCAGATCAAAGCGCAACACTCATAATACGTAGACCCGACCCGTTTGTTACAGTTCATTGTCAGCTCTATCCGGGGACCCCTCACCATCACCGGCAGGAAAAAAACCCTTCCGCGGCCGTTCCTTAGCAACTGAGCGACAACTTAGCCCAACGACAGGGGAGGTGACTTTGACCTCCATTCCCTGTCGCTAACTTGGCCTAACCTCACTGTGCTGTCCAGAACTGTACTGTACCCCAGGTACTTGAGAAAACAAAGGTCCAAGCCTCAACCACCAATTCAACTACTCCCAAATCCTCGTCACCCGTTGTCCGGACTCTCCCTTTCAACCACGACTCAAACCCTCTTTTCCAGCCTCCGCTCCATGCTCTTATTGCCCATTGCAAGGCAATTATAAAGCACGCGAGCTGGACAACATCCTCTAGATCATTGTATCTGGATTTTTTCCCTTCTGTCTCTTGAGACCCCGCGAGGTAAAACCACTCGAGCCCCCCTCGTCTTTAACTTTCTTCGCCTGTTTTCCTGACAGCGTTTTCTGTCTGGAGCCGCCTTTTTACTTCTCCTCACACAAACGCCTGGCTCGGCCTCTTGCACTGTTTCTCGCTTTTAAGCACACACCGCTCGCCGGAAACCCATCCAGTGGATTCATATATGAATGCATACAGACAGTTACTAACTTTCACAGGATTGAGTTAGCAGTGAGCAGTTGGCAACTTGCTATAGCTTCGGCCTTCGCCCAGCAGATTCAACCCAACTACCCCAGCCGTCGCACTCGCCCGATTATCGCATCGACCGCCTCGGCAGTCATCGCAAGGTAAGTCCTTCTTGATTTTTGCAATCCCTCTTATGGCTTGCAGCAAAGCGATTCGGCTCCCCCTTATCGACTACCCCCAAACCCCACGGTTGTCGGGTAATCCACTGTAGTCACGTCATGGCATCAGGACGTGGCCTTTAATAATATCTTCCTGAGCTCTGTTCTCCACGCCATTCGTCGTTCGACTCAAACAACTTGGGAAGGGCTCAGAAAACTGACACTTGCTCCTGTGCAGAATCGGAGAGTCGCTTCCCGCGCACTTGCGAGCCCGAACGAAACAACCACGATCATCCTGCATCGTCACTTTAGCTTCTTTTTGGCTACCTGAATGGTGACCAAATTACATAAACCTTAACACTCTTTTATACATTTGCATAACGACTGGAGCGTTTCCAATATGCCCGTTCCGAAGAAGGATGGAATAGCCGGGGGGGGATCTGGAGGCAAGCAAAACGGTTGGTACTAGTCCTTTTGAGATAAGGACCACATCTAACCTTGATCAATATAGGCGGCCGAGCTTCATTCCGAACTGATACGGCCATCTCCAAAAGCCGATTCGGTAACGAGCGAGTTCTTCAACCCTGGGTTCCCGATTCGAACGATACTTTTAATGGCAGCCTTGAGAAGTCCAGTGGCAGCGGCGGTTGGGACCAGTTCGCTGAAAATGAGAGGCTCTTTGGTCTCAAGACCAATTATGATGAGAACTTTTACACCACCGCCATCGATAAGAGCCACCCTGATTACGGGAAGAGGATAGTTGCGGCAGACAGGAAGGCGCGCGAGATTGAACGTAGTGCTCCCACTACTGCTCACGTAGCCGAGGAGCGTATTATGGACTACGTTGGAGGAGACGATGGAGGAGATGAAGAAGACAAGTCAGTACTCCTTTCCAGGTTATATGTTCCAATCGCTGACAATATTGTCCTACAGGTACAGTGGTGTTCGGCGTCAGGATTTCCCACCTCTATCTGCTGGGCGTGAGAACAAGTACACCCCACCAGCCAAGCGCGCACCCGCGGCCCAGTCCACTGTCAAAGGTGCCCCCATTGATCCTGCTATCATTTCCTCCCAGATCAAAGCACCGCCAAAGAAGCAGGCTACGCCGGCTCCAGAAGAGCCGAAAACTCAGGCATCTGATGCCAACAAGAACGGATCGACCCCTAAGGCTGATACACAGAAGGCTCCTGCGGAAATTAAGGTCACGGAGCCCTCTGCTAATGAACTCAAGCCTGCCAACGGCAAAGCGGCCGAGCATAAGTCAAGTGACACCTCTAAAGCTGCCCCTGCTCCTGGGAACCAGGCAACTCCTGCGCCCAGTGCGACTTCCACAGTCGAACATGATGTACTGAAAGAATTCAAGACGTTTGCCAGCCAACAGCGACAGAACGCCGAGAAAGCTCGAAGCAACAAAGCCAAACAGGATAAGGAGGTCAAGTTGACCGAGTTGAAGAAGTTTGCCAACTCTTTTAAACTCTCGACCCCAGTTCCAACCGACCTGGTCTCCATTATTGCCAAGGATCCCCTGAAGCAGCAGGAAATCCAGGCTAAAGCTATCAAAAATGCTGAAGAGGTGGCCAAGGCCAAGGCCAGTGCCGTAACTAAGGATAAGGTTACTCCGTCAAAAGATTCTCAGGCTAAGACCTCTAGCCAAGGTACACCAGCCACTGCTGGTGCACCTGCTCCTCCCAGTGATACTCGAGCAGCCCGTACCCCGGCCAGCGCCCAGCCCACGCCTACAGCTGGAGGTCAGCCTCGCCATCCTGGTGGTCGTCAGCAGTACGCACAGCAACCTTACCATGGACAGCAGTACCGAAACAACCGCGGCGGCCATTTGCCTCAACAACAGCAGACTGGTACCCTAGCACAGCGACTCCGCAACGTTGAGCAACAAAAGTTCTCTCAGCCTCCTGTGCCCCATCAGCCTCACGGTCCTGGCCAGGAAATGCGCGCGCCCCCGACAGGTCCGGCCAGCGGTGTTGAGTCTAACTACAGTCGACGTCTCAGTGGCAACCCTAGCCATATGGGCGCCAAGTTAAACCCAAACAGCCATGAATTTCGACCCAGCCCATTCGCAGCTACCTTCAACCCCAACAGCCATGCCAGTGCAGCCTCGAGCCCTCGATCCGCCGCTAACAATGTTGATGCCTCAACAAACAGCGCCGTTTCTGATGGTCAGCTCATTCGCCGCAAGACGAAGGCCATCGATGTCAAGAAGTGTTATATTCTCTCTCATATCCAGACCTTGACACCCCCTCAGGGTCGAAACTGGGATGACAATGCTGGCCTGCGTCCCTCCTTTGATACCCTGCCAACCTGGCGACAACTTCAGGACAACGAGAAGCCAGAGTCCACGATGCATCTGACTTACAAGGAATATTTTGAGCGCCAGCCCTTTGGTGGTCCTGCATTGGCTACCCCTAACCCTCAACATGTTGTTCCTCAGATTCCCCACCAACACCAACTGCCTTTCCATCTTCAACAGGGCGCGCACAACATGGCCCCTAGGGGATCGCCTCACATGCCTCCTATGCAGATGCACACACCTCAACACGGCCATGTCCCTCATCCACCATATGGTAACGACGATCACCGAATGATGCATTCGAACTCGGCCCAGTCTTTCGCTTCACCCCGCCTCGGTAACGTCCCTGTAGCCTACAACTCGCCACAAGTGCCATACAACCAGGCTGTTTTCATGGGACCTGGCACGCCCCAGATGAATCAGTTCCGTAACTTCTCCAACAACCATCAGTACATGGCTCCTCAACAGGGCCAAATGGGTGGCCCGATGATGATGCCGCAGCAATTCATGCCTGGACCTCAAGGGATGGTTCCTGGCCCACAGATGATGTATCCTGGAGCGCACCCACAATTCATGCCCCCTTCTGGACCTCAGCCAGTGCCTGGTGTTAATGGATACCCTAGCCCTAGCCGCCCCGCGGCACCAATGATGGCGCATCAGGGATCTCAGCAAGGACAGCCTATGTATGGAATGAGCCCCAATGTGCAGTATAACCAGCCGGTCTTTAACCCAGGCCAGCAAGGTGGTCCAAGTAAGTAACTCTGATGTCTATCAACAAGCAGAGGATTAACGAGTGGCTAACGCCAGTGCAGTGAGGGGTGGATATGGCAGCCCTGGACCCCAGCACTTTGGTACAAGTCCTCAGCAGGGTCATCAATATGGTGGGCAACACCGAAGTGGTAGCAACTACAACAAGGGGTATGGCGGTCAGGGGGCGCATCAGACGCCTCAAGCCAGCCACGCAGTTCCTGCTGCGAACCAACCCCGACCTTCAGAAGCTTCAGAGGAGGCGAAATAGGACCCAGAAACCCAGTATGGGTTTCCCCCTTCTCCTTTGCATACGATAGAGTACAGCAACTAGCAAGGCTTTTCTGGGCGGCGGCCTCGCCGGGATAGACTGCCATACATTTATCTCGGGGTCTGAGTTACATCAAGACGGTAGCGAAGCGTGCGAATCATTGCATATGAGCTTCGATATGGGACATTCGTACAGCGTCACGCAAAAAAGCTTAGATGAGAGGAGGCCTGAGTTTCGGATGGCCTGGGCCTTTGGGTTAGCAAGTGATTCAATGGGCGGTGCGGCTCGGCAGACGATGTCGGTTGTGAGAGAGTTGAGACGACATTGGTATTTTGCATTTGCTATCATGCCGATTGGATGGCAAGGGGGTTGGCAATGCTGTTTGGTTGTACCATGACAGTAGTGGACAAAAGGGGAGACCGGGTGCTGACCTTTGCCCTCGGTGCTTCCTTCGCGTAGACAAGCCTCGAGGAAGTGATGTCGAACAAACTAGGTGAATGGCCTGGGCAGCTTGGAGTGGGAGCACGAACACCAAACATCTGAACTGGCCATCTTCGACATCCCAAGGTTGGACTGGGTGCTAGTTCTTAAGGTCCGAGGGTGGGGTTCTGTCGCCTGGGTGAGAGTGGATGTTGATTATGAAAATGACTCGATGCAAATGCGCTTTCGAGGCAAACCCAATAGCGAACTGGAATGTCACCATTGAGGACGTTCCACTGGTTGCTGAATAGGTTATGTCTGTAAATCTTTGACAGTATTTGCTCAGAGCAGTGGCAAAGGAAGCAGCTGAAGGATCGGGGCGTGGTCTCGTTGAGAGTGGGGAGGCGAGTCGTCAAATCAACAAGATCAAGCAAAGCGACGCAAAGGAAAGCAGCAAATGGGAGCAGAGACATCCATCTAACATTGTCCAACCATTCACAGCGCATCACAATACGCATAGTTAAATGGTAAAATGAGACAAGTACAATGTCCATGTTGGTTTCACTCGTGCATGCAACTGATAAATGTGTGCGATAGACGCTTTTGTCCAGCAGGTAACCTAGTGAGCATTATAATCTGATAGATTCCTCACGAACACAAGCTGGGTCACTACACAGTAGGTATTTGCGATGTAACACTAGATTAGCATATGGCACTGATGGCAGAGGTGCAGCCCATCAGTGACAAAGAAAATGCTCGATATGCTTCCAGCGGGCAGAAGAGGATCAATGTTAGAGTGACTTAGGAGGTAAGAGAAACCCAGAATAGACCTATGTATGTTGGGGCAATGTTGTGAGTAAACTCAACATAGATATACCGAATAATTAGTGTATGTTTGTAGAATTTGTTAAATTAGTATCTCCTTTTGTCAAACGAGAAGCTTCTCTGGAAAGGTTTCGGGGGGTTTTTCCCTTCAACACAGAGGAGAGGGGCGGGTCAGCCAGGCTTGACTTACCGCCAAGATGGGGAGACAAAGGATCTATCAATAGGAAGAACATGCCTCGGCTAATTACAGTTCAGCATCTTGATTTACAGTTCTCACATGCATACACGCGCGGCTGGAAGAGGGGTGGGAGGGGAACTCACGTCATTCGCAACCCTGGCGACTTCTCAAACACAGGAGGGGACGATAAAACAGGGGCATTGAACAAGGAGCAGGGAAGACGAGTGAACATTTCCGGACAATGCCGAAGTGAGTTGGAAAGATTAAAAAAGAACATGCCAAGTCAAGTCAGGTACAATATTACGTTTATCGATTAATTGATAGTCAGGCAAGAGAGGGGAGAAGGTCTGACAGATGGATGACAGCGGATGATCTTCAATGTAGCGGGTCGGCACTTTAAAGTACTCCCATGTGGGTTTGGCTGAGGACTTGGAGTACACCAACAAGAACCTTAGTAACTTAGTAGCTGAACCGGCCTATCGTGCTTCGTTCCATTCTATTTATTTCCGGTTAATAAGTTGGAATTCATCTTCAGTATTCCCAACGCTATGGCCATCAACAGCAACGTTGCATCTCCATCTCGGTTCCCAGATGGTTGAGGCGTTAAGACAACCATCTTGTCGTTGGAGGCTTGCAGCGCTGTGGATACCGCTAGCAGACGATCTTTCTTAAACCCTGCCCTGTTCGACAGGGGAATAACAAGTCGGCATTACCTTTGACTAAGAAACAGGCTCGAATCGCTGGCTGGGAGTGTCCATGGATCATGGATCTATGCAGGACTTTCAACAGAGATCTGCACTTTGCATGTGCACAGCGCATAGATCGATGTGATGATATGATGTTCTTTTGTGTTCAGAGCTTGGTTGGCTGATTGGTATGGAATACATGGCGGGCAGCGGCTGGTAATGCAATGCAGGGTAGACGCAGACGATTGAACTGGTGAATTATTGAGTATGTGCGGAGTACCTATTATTGGCTACCTAGGTACCTAGGTATTTCTCTATTCGGGTATTGATGAAATGGAATTTAGGGCTACTGCACTTAGCAGTTTCTCATCGTTCTACTTCTACCCGAACACCTTAATCACCTGTCATCCATCCATTAAAATTTTACCAACTCTGAGAACAATAACTCATATGCTCTGCTCAGAAACATTGCGTTACTGGTTGAAGTGGATTTCTACATCACGACTGAGCCATTGCAAATAGATGAAAGGGACATCGTAATTGCTGAAATTCACGTGAAGTCATACCAGACGTCTGACGACCTGCTCAAAGAGAAATAAATTTGGTTTCGGAGTTAGAACCTTTGCGAGTTGTAAATTGGATTGTTACGTATGGTGACTCCGGTCTCATTTGTAAAGTTCTCACGAATGCCCTCAATAGGCAGGTCACTATGATCAGGATGAATCTATCAATAATAAAATCTCTGATGTATGATATTATTCCTTCTTTGCTTCAGTTAGAAGAACTGTAATTATTATCTCAGGTGAAGGGATTGACGCTGCTAGATCTAGCTCCCCTGAAGCCATTGCAGATGGCGCGTTTCACTCAGGTACGAATCCAATCAATGCATTTTTAGGCCGCGGGTGGCTTTTGAAGCGACAGGGGAGTTGTTAGGGCATGATTGGTTAAGGCGGCCCCGGCCCGTCACGTAGGCGTCCTGACCCCTGTTCATTCTTTATCACGAAGAGAAGTGCGGAACTCGGACCTCCCTGCGAAGGTGCAGTTGGACCAATCCCTGCGATTCGACGACTTACACCCGTGACAGAGCATGTCTCTGGTCTAGATGTGTTTAAAGGATGACATTCTTTCTATCTGAAGGCGAGACGGGTATTTCTGTCTGGACGAGCATAAAGGAGGATCGAAACATTGAAACAACGGGGAATATCATCATATCACACCACACCACAAGCAGATATGGCAAGAAAGGCGACAGACGGGCCGCGTCAGGTCTCACATCATGTAGCCTGGCGCATGGCAGGCAAACACGGCATAAGAGATCTACGAAGCAGGCAGGTCGATGCAGAGAGAAAGAAGCACATGCAAAAACATATTGGACGAAACTGAGGTATTACGAGATGAATAATTAAACTGGTTAGAGCACATGACAGAGAAGAAAGACATTCACACAGAAAGAAAGGCGATTAGCAAAAGAAAAAGGGCTAGACTAGACTGCTCGTGTATCAGGTGTCGCTCACCCCTTGTCCAGCATCTGTCTACAGGCTCTAGGCTCTGGAGGCTCCAACAGAGCATGATAAATCAAGCGTCCGTGCTTGCAAGAGCAAGGGCTTGTGGGGAAAAGATCGGTTTCGAATTCTTGGCCTCGCTGGCGCCAGTGCAAGGGGTGCCACTTTTTTCTACTAACCTACGCTTTCTCTTAGACCAGAGACAAGAACAACAATAGGTGAGATGCATGCTTTGTTAACCAAAAAGCGAGAAAGAAAGAAAAAAAAAAACTTGAAGGAACACGCCAAGAGTGCAGGGGCACTTTGCGCCAGACACATAATGACGTGACTTGGAAATAGAAAATTCGTCACCTCTTTGCCGTTAGGCGCCGACCCCAAAGGGGGTCTCCAGACACATGCGACATAGACGCCCACAGTCGAGACGCTTCCACCGCCAGTCGCTTCGCTCCCCGAGAACTGTTCCTGGCGAGTCAAGGGAATAATGTCGATCCTAAGGGACCCTCCCGCCTCTTGATGGCACTTACTTTCGGGCTGTGTAGTTGGATAGTTTATGCTCTGTGGGGGTATAGGCCCTGGCTTTGCGAACTTGCAAGGGGGGACGAAGGTCAACGAGAGCGACTAATTCGCTGGTTCTTTGCCGCGCTGCGATTCAGGAGACGATTAGTATGGATTAGCTAGTCGACTACTATCATGGATCTGTCCGGTTATTGCCTCTGCTCTGTACAATGTCTTGGCTTAGAGGCAGCCGAAACGAAACGACTGAAACATTCTGACCTGCCAGACCTGGTGGATATAGGAGTTATGATCGTACTACATAAGAGGTCCTTCCCAACCTCCAAAGATCCGTCTTCTCTCCCTCTGTGCAGCAACGCTCAAGAATTCTTTCTTCAGACGGTCCCTTTTTCTGATTCTTTCTTCTTCGCTTCTTCTTTCTTGACTCCCTTGACGGGCTGGATACGTTCCCTCACAACCAAGATATTTTACATCTTCACTTCTTCTGTCTCAGTTTATCCTGTTTGTGACAGAGACTGGCCTCTTTTCTGAACAAAATCTTTCAACTCACCGACTGAACAACGCACAAGAACTCGGGGCTTGTGTCACCAGAGCCTCCCGTCCGACGTAGTCGACCTGTTCGAGAAAACAAGATCGCTTAACCCATCTGTGCTTGCCACTGCTTGCCACTGTTCACGCACAGTCACCATTGTTTTCCCACTCTACTACACAGTAACATATATTCTTCACCTTTGTTCGTGTTGGATAACATTGTCCCGCATCACTTTCTTTGCGGACCTGCTTGTTCAATAACCCACAGTCCTTTGATTCATTGTTCGCCAGCCGAGCAATAACGACCGCAACAGAACCCGCACTCTTGGTTCACCATTCATTACCAGTTCACTTGAACAACAAACCGTCGGAAACATCTCGAACAACGATCCACGCTCGGATATAAAACCACTTCAATCTTTCACCGAGACGGAATCATTCTTTCATATAGCTTCATAGCAACACAAGAGGATTTACTCTCACAGCAACATCTGAGCAACACTCAACAACAACAACACACTTGTGTCAACAACAGTTTTTTCCCCTTTCGAGATACCCTCACGCACTTTTCTTCACTTCACTGCACTTCATCATACACAGATAAGATGCATTTCTCGTCACTCGCAGTCTGCCTTGGTCTGGCTGGTCTAGCCCAGGCACACATGGAGATGATTTACCCCCCTCCCTTCAAGTCGAAGGCCAACCCTCATGCTGGTAGCGATGTCGACTACAGCATGACAGCTCCCCTTGATGCCAGCGGCGCCAACTTCCCTTGTAAGGGCTACCAGTCTCTTTTCGGCACTGAACAGGGTGCCTCCGTCGCCAACTGGGAGGCCGGTGGTTCCTACAACATGAGCATCACCGGCGGTGCTAACCATGGCGGTGGCAGTTGCCAGGCTTCTCTCTCCTTCGACAAGGGCAAGACTTGGCAGGTTATCCACTCCTATGTTGGCAAATGTCCCGCTGCTGGTACCTCCAGTTTCGACTTCAAGGTCCCTAGCGACGCTCCTTCTGGCGAGGCTATCTTCGCCTGGTCCTGGTTCAACCAGATCGGTAACCGTGAGATGTACATGAACTGCGCTGCCGTCACCATTGGTGGTGGTTCTGGTAAACGTGCATCTGCCATGAGCAACCGCCCCGAGATGTTCGTCGCCAACGTCGGCAACGGCTGCACCACTGAGGAGTCTTCCGATCTTGAATTCCCCGATCCTGGCCCTGATGTGAGCAACGACTCTCAGAAGACTGCTGGCCCTAAGGGTTCTTGTGGCAAGGCTGGATCTGGCGGCGGTTCTTCAGGCGGCGGTTCCGGTTCTGGCGATGGCGCTGGCTCTGGTAACGGTAACGGTAACGGTAACGGTAACAACGGCGGCAACAACGGCGGCAACGGTGCTGCTCCCAGTACTCCCGCCGACGGCTCTGCTGGTGGTAACAACGGCTCCGGTAATGGCTCTGGCGCTGCCCCCAGTGCTCCTGCTGTCCCTACCCAGACTCAGCCTGCTGCTCAACCTTCAGCTCCCGCCGCCCAGCCCTCAGCTCCTGCTGGTGGCGCCCCTTCAGCGTATGACCCCTCTTCCTCTGTTATTGATAAAGTCCCTAACTCACAAACTTACAGTCCCGGAGGTGTTTTTGTCACCGTCTCTCAACCTGCTGAGGCTACCGGTGCCCCTGCTGCCCCTTCGGCTCCCGCCAACGGTGGCGGTGCTGAGACCAGCACTCTTCTAACCATGACCAAGCCCGCTCCTGGCACTGGCGGTCAGCCTGTTCCTACCAGCGTTGGTAGCCCTGAACCTGCTCCTACTACTCCCACTGCTCCTGGCGCTGGTGCTGGTGAGGGTGGCTCCGGCTCCGGCTCCGGCTCCGGCTCCGAGGAGGCTGCCGGCTCTGCTTGCACTGAGGAGGGTGCATGGAACTGCATTGGCGGAACCAAGTACCAGCGCTGCGCTTCTGGCCAATGGTCTGTTGTTCAATCAATGGCCGCTGGTACTACCTGCTCTGGCAACAAGAGCTCAGCCATGGCCTTTGGTTTCGGTCGCAAGCTGGCTTTTCGAGCTCGCTGGGTCTAAAACTTGGGCCCCGACCTGAATCTTGACTCATGGTATCAGGGCAAAAAGAACAAGCAAATCATAAAGAGATGAAGCCGCACATATCTAGCTTCATTTCTGGAATGGCGGGTGGATGTATTTAGGGGGTTTTGTCTTCATGTACAGTACAAAGAATTAAGAATCGGACTCATGGATCTTTCAAAAACGCTTGTCTTGACGTGACTGTATTTGTGATTTGTAAGATATTATTTCCTAGCTGAAAATTCTTCGCGAAGGACCAAGATGGGTATGTAATGTTGTGTAAGGTTGCCAGTCTTTCTTTGTTCAGACTTGTAGTAAGGTAAGGTAGTCCAATGATAGTGGGGACGGCAACAACGGCAATTACCTTAAGTAGTACCTACCTAGGTACCTACCTTTAGACGGAAAAGAAGCACATGTTATTGGGGTTATGTTGCGATCCTCATCGTACGGACGGGAAGAGGCCGCCGGCGACGCGTAAACATAACCTACTGTCTGGGGGCGGATCGTGGAGGTTGGATACCACTTCTGGTGTGTTATGTTGTGATATTGTCAGAGGGGGCTGTGGTGCGGCTGGAAGGACAAAAAAAAATACCAGACACAGTGTGAATAGTTGTTTTTCGGGAATTTATGATTGGTTAATCTCACCATTTACACCAAGAGCAGCAGCACAAAAAGACAGTATAGAGACGGTACCTAATCAGGGCAGGTTTTTGTCTTAAACCCAACCTATCTAACCTGGGCTGCTGGCGGGGCTGTGTTTGGTCCGTCTACCCACGAGAGGTCTTTTTGGATGGTGGGATGAAGCCATATCAAAAACATTAATTGTGTATAGTTGATTGATTAATACAGCTACAACAGAGCATAAGGAAAGAGAGAGAACGAACATGTGATACTAAATTTTCGCCAAAGTTTCGAGCCTCAAAGGTCTCGGATTTGCTCCATAGGTACTGTAACAACTCACTGAACACGCCTGATTTGAGCACCCGGGAATTAAGCACAACAACCCAAAGTGGGCTCCCCCAGCTCAGTTCTTGGGTTGCGAAGGAGAGCCTGGAGCCCCTCCTCCAGCTTAGCCCAGTCAAGCCAAGCCTGCCTTACTAACCCCCACCACCCAGGGCCAGAACCACCAGAGGCGACAACGTCTATACCTCACCTCGTCTTGTCTTGTTTCCGTCCCTTGTTTTTACACTCTTCATGACTGCGGCGCTTTTCGCTCAGTGACGGACTTTCCGTCTTCGACAATCCCTTCATTCTCATCACGCGACAATTTCTTTCTCCTCTATTCACCTCACCTATAACCCCTCCTTTTGCGATATCCCCCCGCCTCGACCGCCACATACAATATCTACCTATATCTCGAACATGACGGGCCCTGCTTCTCCCCAGGCCGAAGGTCCTACGTTTGCCCCTCCTCCGCTGCCCGCAGGTTGGATTGCCCAGTGGGACGGTACGAGCAAGAAATACTACTACGTCCAGCTGTCGACTGGTGTTTCGCAATGGGAGGTTCCTACTGAACCGGCCAAGACGGGCAATACTCCCGCTCCTCAGGGCGAACACCCTTACGGCGCCCCCAAGCGCTCGGAACTCATCACACACCCAGATGGATCGCAGACTGTACGCCATGCAGACGGTACCATGGAACCAATCATGCCAGATGGCACCCGCGGTGTAGATGGTCCCTCTGGTGACCGCGGCCTTGGAGTATGTTTTCTTGACAAACTTGACAAGCTTGAGATATGCTAACAACCATGGTCAGAGCATGGCTATGAACGCCTTGCTGGGCGGAAAGAACTCCGGTCACGGTGGTAGCGGCGGCGGCGGTCACAGCTCGAGTCCATTGGGCAATCTCGGCGGCCTAGCAAACCAATTCCTCGGCGGCAGCCATGGTGGCAGTGGCGGCGGCAGTGGAGGAAACAAACCCTCAGGCGCAGGCAAGCTCGTTGGACAGCTGGCCTCGAGCTTTATGCACTCAGCTTCTCAAGAGAAGCCTCCCGCTCCTCAGAACTACCCTGGTGGTTCCAACCAGAACTCGAGCCATCAACAAGGTGGTCTGGCTGGACAGCTTATGGGCGGTGTAGCAACCATGCTTGGAGGCAAGCACGGAAGCAGTGTATGTCTTTAGTGGTGGCATAAGACTCTACGCAGGACTAACAATGCGACAGGGACAAAACTCGAACTTTGGTTACCACTCTGGACAACAGCAGCAACAGCAGCAGGGTGGCGGCGGAACATACTCTGGCGAGGCTCCAACCTACAATCCTACAGGCTCCGCTCCTTCGGCCCCTTCAGCGCCCCCCGCTGCTGGATCGCACTCCTACAACTCGCACTCGCCGAACCAGCACCAGCAGCACGGCTCCAACCAACAGTATGGTTCTCAGCAACAGCCCAACCAAAATCAACCATACGGATCGCAGCACCAGCCTTTCAACTCGCACCAACAGCAATCTAGTGGAAACCAGCAGTATGGTGGCCAGCAACACTCTGGCCCAAGCCAGCAGTACGGCTCTCACCAACAACATCCAGGCCAGAATTCTCCCTATGGAGCTCAACAGCAACAGCCTGGCTCACACCAGCAATATGGCGGCAATTCTTCTTTCGGCGGAAGTCCACATGGTTCGTCGAATAACTCGTTCCCTCCCCCGCCTCCAGGAGGCCCTCCTCAGCATGGACAGCATGGGCAACAGGGGCAGCATGGACAGCAGGGGCAGCATGGACAGCAGGGGCAACATTATTTCCCTCCCCCTCCTGGACAACAACCACACCAACAGCCCTCTGGCCAAGGCTACCCTGATGTTCAAGCGCACGGCGGCCAGTTTGGAGGTCCACCTGACCAACATGCTCAGCAGTCTCAGGGTTATAGTGCGCCACCTGCCCAGGGCAATCAGAACTTCCCTCCTCCACCACCAGGAGGCCCTCCAGGAGGATATAACCCTTCATACAATGGGGGCCAAGGGAACCAGCAGTCTTACGGTGGTCAACCGCAATACAATAGCGGCGCTCCGCCTGTGCCTCACGGCTCTCACCCCCAATATGGGGGAGCTTACTAAGAAACTGCACTGAAACTGTATGGAACAACCGCAATATTTGTGCCTATAACTTTGGATTGCCAAAGCATCTAATCGTTTTGGTCCGAGATCGCGAGATTTTGCCAAGTCAGCCATCTATAGCCTTTCCTCTCACTACAAGAACACATCTGACGACCGGATGTTCGATATGAAGTTGTTTGTCGACAAAGATGTATCGAAACGAGTATAAACACCGAGGCTCTTTCGAGGGCTGACAAGAATGACTGATGTCGGAGAAGAGTTACGAGCAATATGATTAACGTAGATAGTAGAATGCATTTACCAGGCCCCTTTTCCGCATCTTGGGGTCAGATGACGCCATCCGCCCCTTCGTCAGTTCTTTTTCTTATCTGTGCTATCGGTTGTGACGGCAATTGCCTGTAACTTAGAAGCGATGGAACTAGACACAAACCAGGTTACTGCGCCGATAAGCACAATGTAACCAGCTGTTAAAACCAGGGAACGAGGGACAATATTGCATAGATAGGGGTCGAGAATGAGATCCACGAGCACAGGCGGAGGATCATTCATAAGTGCTGTGTCGTCGGTGAAGTAATCAGCAGAAGCCTTGATTTGTAGCAGAAGAAGTGAAGCTTCACGCTCCCTCTCCTCGTTCTGAGGCAACACCTCGTGCAGCTCAGTCTCTTTGTCCTGGCGCGAGAAAGCGTAGCTGGCAAGGGACTGAATCAACTCGGGCGTCTGCCATACGGTATCCAGTTCATATAGATCCAACACGAAACCCGTAGGTTGCTAAGAGCACACGTGGGTTAGCGAATCCATTGTGCGAGTTTCATATGGTGACTTACAATCGCGGCCCAACAGACGCGGAACTCATACCGCTGGCCTGGGTTCAAGTTACTAAGAAGCACCCATGTTGCAGCACCGGAAGCGCAGTCTTTTTGCTTAAAGGGAAATACGCGGCTGACGTTTGTCCTGATGGCTGAGGCGTCTGGTGTGAGAATGGGCAGCCTGAGATCGGCGAGAGATGGCTTCTGCTGTGGAATAGGGAATAATGCAGGAGCTGTGAATATCGTCTTTTCGACGTTGGCGATGACCGGAGTTAAGACAACTAGTAAGAGGCCCAGGTAATATCCAAAATGATTCCTCGATATCGAGATCATCTTTTTGATTGACTTGGTACCTAAGTAGGTCTTGTCGTTTAATGTTAGTGTTCTAATAAAAGCCTGCCTAGTTACGACAACTTGAGTGAGAGACAGCCCAGATGTCATATAAAGCGTCACGTGCGCTGTGTTGGATTGCCCCGCTACCTACCTAGACTCACATCTTCAATCAGGGTTAATATCTAATGGTACTTGTATCAAACGCTTAAGTTTATGATTTTAAGTTAACAGGGCACCTCGTAGTAAAACGCTCTCGACCGTTAGTGATACCAAGGTCCGCGACAAATCCTAAGAAAGGAATACCTAGTTGTAAACCGAGGTACGTAGGAGGTATCTAACCTAGAGGGAGTATTTAATACCTACCTATGTTTAAATTTGTTGCGATACGATTATGCGTACCTATGATTATATATCATTTATAAAGATACGAGAACATGAGGTGTATGCCGCCCAAAATATATACATGCCTCGCCAACCCATATTCAAAGACTTTTGATACTATCTACACATGGAATGTGGAGGATTGGGTCATAAATACGGAGTACATTCTCAAGGTCTACTAGGAGGAATACACGAAATGTTAGATTGAGGCCGTGCATATCACCAATCGGTAAAGCTTGGGCCTTTGGGGATTTGACACATCACAGAGCACAATGAAGATCACCGAGACATGGCGAGCAGCAGCTGTGAGGTTCCCGAGTTGAGTTGCCTACCTTTAGGTATTTAAACTCTCCAGGACAACAACTTGCCCGTACTTCTTGGAGCAACCACGGGGCGAACGACAAACGACAATGGGTTCCGGGTACGTACATATAGCAACAGGGATAATGGAACAAATGAATATGGTGTACGACAGGGGTCGCTGGTGTAGATATTCGAGTGAACCAGCAGAAAAAGGGTACTTGTTGAAAACAAAACAAGAACAAAGAACAGCCGATCTGCTATTCCTCTTTCCGTTTGATATGCTCAACAGAGTTGTACTGGAGGCTACTCAATCACCTGGCATGGAGTATGAAGTTAATAACAGAGGCGAAATGAACTCCTCAACAGCCCGAGATGAGATGTCGTTCGACATAGTGAAATATGGATACATGGATCGTCATCTAAAGAGACACCAATATCTCGAGTGTGTTGGCGCTGGTGGCCCTGTTCGCCAGATTTGATACCAACCTCGATACAAATTCTCCTGCTGGACATAATAAGTCATTGTCAATTTTCGTTGGAGCGGTGAAGCGAAAGAACCACAATCACTGGAGGGAAACACCGGAGCGGCTGGTAGTCTCTAGACGGCCAGTAAAGCTCTGAGGGTCCTTTTGGTGACCCCTGGGCCCTGGCAGCCGGCCAACAGGCGTCGGCAGCGGAAAACGCCAGCAGGGCGTTGCAGGACGCGCTTGCCCCTTTTCAGCCCAGGCACGCCTCGAAATCAAATCAAATCAACAAATCCACAGCAGGTCCAATCCAATCCCAGGCCAGCAAAGCCTCCCCTGTCTGCCAAATTTCCCCCACCTCACCTATTTTCTCCCATCCATCCACTCCGCTAACTTATCACCAAACCAAACATTCGCCCTCGCCTTGTCTCCTCTCTCCCGTTGTAAAAGCCTTGTCTGGCCTGTCCTTTTTTGTCCTCCTCTTTTCTCGTGGTCCCTCTTCTTTGCTCTTGCATTGCATCTTCCTCCATCCCCATACTTGTAAACACTATCATCAGCAAACATGCGTGAGGTCATTAGCATCAACGGTAAGCTACCCTCCATAGGTGTTGGGCTTTCACCGCATCTCTTTGCTGTGATGCTAACTGAGCTACTCTAGTCGGACAGGCTGGTTGCCAAATTGCCAACTCCTGCTGGGAGGTGAGTTTTCGTCGAGCCTTTTGTTGATGTTACACTCCTTACTGACTGATTTTCTAGCTCTACTGCCTCGAGCACGGTATCCAGGTACACAACGACCCCTCGATTTGTCAACAAACATCACGCCCCCCAAATACTGACCACTTCTAGCCCGATGGTTATCTCACCGAGGAGCGAAAGTCCCAGGACCCCGATCAGGGATTTAGCACTTTCTTCTCCGAGACAGGTATGATTTTGACCTGCGTCCTGTAGTTTCTGGCTTCTATTTAACACCCCTTTTCTAGGCCAGGGCAAGTATGTCCCCCGCGCCATCTACTGTGATTTGGAGCCCAATGTCGTCGACGAGGTCCGCACCGGCGCCTACCGCAACCTCTTCCACCCGGAGATGATGATCACTGGCAAGGAGGACGCTTCCAACAACTACGCCCGTGGTCATTACACCGTCGGAAAGGAGCTTATTGATGGCGTTCTTGACAAGATCCGTCGTGTTGCCGACAACTGTGTTGGTCTTCAGGGCTTCCTCGTTTTCCACTCTTTCGGTGGTGGTACTGGTTCTGGTTTCGGTGCTCTCCTTATGGAGCGCCTTTCCGTCGACTATGGCAAGAAGAGCAAGCTGGAGTTCTGCGTTTATCCCGCCCCTCAGACTGCCACCTCTGTCGTCGAGCCCTACAACTCTATCCTTACCACACACACCACGCTGGAGCACTCCGACTGCTCCTTCATGGTCGATAATGAGGCCATCTACGATATCTGCCGCCGAAACCTTGGTCTTGAGCGCCCCAACTACGAGAACCTGAACCGTCTCATTGCTCAGGGTATGTTCCAGCCATCACTGACAACATAGGGGTTAGGTGACTAACAACATGCAGTTGTCTCTTCCATTACTGCATCTTTGCGATTCGACGGTTCCCTGAATGTCGACTTGAACGAATTCCAGACCAACTTGGTTCCTTACCCCCGAATCCATTTCCCTCTGGTCGCCTATGCTCCCGTAATCTCAGCGGCCAAGGCTGCCCACGAGGCCAACTCTGTCCAGGAGATGACCATGTCTTGCTTCGAGCCCAACAACCAGATGGTTAAGTGTGACCCTCGACACGGCAAGTACATGGCTACCTGCTTGCTGTACCGTGGTGATGTCGTCCCCAACGACGCCCACGCCGCTGTTGCCACTCTTAAGACCAAGCGAACTATCCAGTTCGTTGACTGGTGCCCTACTGGTTTCAAGCTCGGTATCTGCTACCAGGCTCCTGAGAATGTGCCCAACGGTGACCTTGCCAAGGTCAGCCGCGCTGTGTAAGTGGATCCTTTTCTGATAATAACCGAATAAAGCTGACATAAATTAGCTGCATGCTTTCCAACACCACCGCCATTGCCGAGGCCTGGTCCTCCCTGTCGCTCAAGTTCGATCTCATGCACTCCAAGCGTGCCTTCGTCCACTGGTATGTGGGTGAGGGTATGGAGGAAGGTGAGTTCTCAGAGGCTCGCGAGGATCTTGCTGCCCTGGAGCGCGATTACGAGGAGGTCGCTACCGACTCCATGGGCGAGGAGGAGCTTGAGGCTGAGTACTAAGCGGTTGCGGATGCGATGACTGGATTACCGTCTTTCAGCCAGTTTTAGTCTGTCACCGATAGGAGGTGTATTTTCTTATTTTCATAAGGGTCAAGCCAAAACAAGTTTTAATGTCAAAAGACCGAAATCTGTACATGAGTTAGCTCCGCCTGTAGCTTACTTGCCCGAGTCGTTGGCATTATGTGAGGCAGTACTGTAGTTGCAAGTATTGTAGTTGTAATAATGCAAAGATACCTCTCCTTCCAATCAAAGAAATCATGTTTGCTGCTCTTATGCCCAGTTTAGAGAATGCGGGGAACAACGGGTTTAGAAAGCCGCCCCGGCCTTTTAACTAATTGACTGTACCGAATCCCGAAGCTCGGCCCACGTTGGGGGGCCGATAGTACGCGGATTGACGTCTATTACTTAGACCTCATCAAGCTCGGCACTACGGCACTTAACTTCCTTGGACTCTCCCAATTGAATACACAGCGACTCTTCCACTACCCAGCAACAAAGCCTCAAACCATGAGCCTTCTGCGGTCCAGCGTGTGCAGAGCGTGCCGACGCTCACAACAAATCCGCTGGCACAGAGGGTTTGCGACGGCCAGCAGCCAGTCGTATGACAACCGTGTTAAGCTCGTCGAGGTTGGACCTCGAGATGGCCTTCAGAATGAGAAGAAAGCAATTCCCTTGGAGACAAAGATCGATCTTATTGAGCGGTTAGCTCGGACAGGGGTTTCTACCATCGAGGCTGGATCCTTTGTTTCTCCAAAATGGGTCCCTCAGGTAAGTTTTCTTGCTGATGTAGTGTCGCATCTGCAACTGACACGCGTTGTAGATGAGCAACTCCAGCGAAATTCTCCAGCATATTCTCGATGGAAAGATTTCCTCCCCCGGTCCGATCTCATATTCTTTCCTTGCCCCCAACGGCAAGGGCCTTCAGGCTGCCGTAGACGTTCTCAATGTGAATACCGGAAAGTTTGCAACACAGTTGGAGCCTGCGGTTGAAGTGGAGGCGGCCAACAAGCCCAACATCGAAGTAGCTGTCTTTGCTGCTGCCACTGAAAGCTTTACACAGAAGAACCTAAACTGTGATATTAAGACGTCGCTCGAGCGTTTCAAGGAGGTTATTCGGGATTCCAAGGCCATCGGCCTCCGGGTACGAGCCTATATCTCTGTGGTCCTGGGATGCCCTTTCGAGGGCTTTGATGTCGACCCTCACAAAGTAGCTGAGATTGCTACGGACCTCCTTGAAGCGGGGGCAGATGAGATATCGCTCGGTGATACTACAGGCATGGGTACAGCACCTCGAACAGGAGCTCTTCTCCAATGCATGTCCGCGGCTGGTATCCGAACTGAGGATATTGCTATGCACTTCCACGATACCTACGGCCAAGCTCTAGTGAATACTGCTGTATCACTGGAACACGGCATTCGAACATTTGATAGCAGCGTTGGTGGTCTGGGTGGCTGTCCTTATAGCCCTGGTGCCACTGGCAACGTCTCGACAGAAAATATGGTTTACTTTATGGAGACACTGGGTATGGATACAGGTATCAACCTGGACGCCATGTCTGATATTGGGGATTGGATCACAAAGGAGCTGGGTAAGGAGAATGGTAGCACAGTGGGCAAAGCAGTTCTTGGAGCTCGAACTCGATCTATGGAAAATGCAGCTAAAGCAAAGCTCTAAGGCGAAAGTTAAGCAGTTTGCCAGAGTGTTGTCCTCAGTTGAGCGTATAAAAAACCATGTATTCAAAGCCACTAAGTTACCATAAGGGTCTATCATTAAGCTAAAATTGACTGACTTGTTGATGATTAAAATGGTCAAATGATACTCGTATGTCATGTGATGTCACCGATTGTATGTAGAAGCGGTCTCATGTGGAGGTGAGGTTATCGGCCGTGCGTCGTCTTTGGGCTGGCGCAGCTAGAGGGGCCCCACTTGGATGAAGCAAGCTCAACCTCCTCCAACCTCTTGAGGCCTTCTCCCAACTTCATCCCCAAGCTTCGCGATCGGCTCCTATATCTCCCTTCGCCTTTTTCGCTCCGTCCTTCTACCGCACGCCTACCGATCCATCGCCCATCATGGCGGACCCTCGCGAGTCGTCATCGTACTCGGTCATCCCCAGAATTCGATACAACACTGTTGGCGGCGTCAACGGTCCCCTCGTGATCCTCGATAATGTACGTTGTCGTCATTTACCCAAAGTTGAATCGTGCTGGAATATGCGAGCTGACAACAACAGGTTAAATTCCCGCGATACAATGAAATCGTAACGCTCACTCTTCCTGATGGAACAGAGCGCTCGGGTCAGGTCCTAGAAGCTCGAGGTTAGTGCAACTGCTGGCATCTTCGAAGCAATGGCGCGGGATATGCTGACATGGATCAATAGGCGACCGAGCTGTCGTTCAGGTACTTCCAACAAACACGATGCGATATGACACGACGATTGATGATTATATAGGTTTTTGAGGGTACTTCCGGCATCGATGTCAAGAAGGTAGGCACCTTTGCGAGCTATAATAGCGGGATGTTGAGCTAAGACAATCACAGACCAAGGTCCAGTTTACCGGCCAGAGCTTGAAGATTGGTGTCTCCGAGGATATGCTTGGTCGTATTTTCGATGGTTCCGGTCGAGCTATTGATAAGGGCCCCAAGGTGTTGGCTGAGGATTACCTCGACATCAACGGTTCCCCCATTAACCCTTACTCTCGTGTAAGGCACCCCCTGGGCGTTTCACGACCGATTTGATCTGACCACGACTCTAGGAATACCCCGAGGAGATGATCTCGACAGGTATCTCTGCTATCGACACCATGAACTCGATTGCCCGAGGACAAAAGATTCCTATCTTCTCTGCGTCCGGTCTTCCTCACAACGAAATCGCTGCCCAGATTTGCCGACAGGCTGGTCTCGTCCAGAAGCAGGGCATCACCAACAAGGGCGTCCACGACGGCCACGAGGAAAACTTCTCCATCGTCTTTGGTGCTATGGGTGTCAACTTGGAAACCGCCCGTTTTTTCACCCGCGATTTCGAGGAGAACGGCAGCCTGGAGCGTGTCACTCTCTTCCTGAACCTCGCCAACGACCCTACGTGAGCAGCTCACCCCACAGTAATGACAAGCCGCATACTAATACATTTGTAGCATCGAGCGTATCATTACTCCTCGTCTCGCCCTTACCACTGCCGAATACTACGCCTACCAGCTCGAGAAGCACGTTTTGGTTATCCTTACCGATCTTTCTGCTTACTGTGATGCCCTCCGAGAAGTTTCAGCCGCCCGGGAGGAGGTCCCTGGTCGCCGTGGATACCCCGGTTACATGTACACTGACTTGTCCACCATCTACGAACGAGCTGGTCGTGTTGAAGGTCGCAATGGTTCCATTACTCAGATCCCCATTTTGACCATGCCCAACGACGATATCACTCACCCAATTCCTGATCTGACAGGTTACATTACCGAGGGCCAGGTGTTTATTGACCGAGCTTTGGACAACCGTGGTATCTATCCTCCCATCAATGTCCTGCCTTCGCTGTCTCGTCTGATGAAGTCTGCTATTGGTGAGGGCATGACCCGAAAGGACCACGGTGATGTTTCCAACCAGCTGTACGCCAAGTACGCCATTGGTCGTGATGCCGCAGCCATGAAGGCTGTCGTTGGTGAAGAGGCATTGTCTGCTGAGGATAAGCTGTCTCTCGAGTTCCTGGAGAAATTTGAGCGCCAGTTCATCAGCCAGGGCCAGTACGAATCTCGATCTATTTACGAGTCCCTCGACCTTGCATGGAGTCTTCTTCGTATCTACCCCAAGGAGCTGCTCAACCGTATCCCCGCCAAGGTCCTCAATGAGTTCTACCAGCGAGCCGCCAAGGAGTCCAAGGCCAAGGGCAAGGCTCGAGCAGACACCGAGGCCCGAAGCCAACAGCAGACGGAAGAGAACCTTATTGACGCATGAGGGACGACTTTTCGGCATTTTGATAGATAGTATAATGAGCGCGCATGCAAGGTCGAGGGAAGAGCAGACAGAGCAACGTGTTTTGAGTTGATTGTTTTTGTGCTGTCATTGAAGGAAGTTGTAGAGAAGAGCAGAGCAAGAGTAGGTATATGGGTGAAGATAGGGAGGCGAGCTAATGCAATTCAACCAATCCTCAACCTGACCTGATTTATCATGATGAGGAGTAGAAGCGCATGAGTTATCATGATGAGAAGATGAACTTTGCTGTCATGGCTCCTCTGGAGTTTTAGGCGACCAATGACGAAGCCGGACAATTACAAAGTGGATCTACAGTATGGAAAATTCAAGTCACACATATTGCCGCCCAACTTTGTCGAAAGTTTGTATTAAGTTACTTGAGACACGAGGGTTTGATTAGTGAAGATCGCAACGTTTGAGAGAAATCATTTAAAAATCTCTCTGACACAACCACAAGATGGAGGAAGATAGACGACTGACCGATCTCGGCACAGCAGCTGACATCGAAGAGGCCCAGCTCGCTCAGACCAGTTCATCCCCCGCCATCGAGAATGAGACAGGGTCAGCAGCACAGAATGAAGCAACACCACTGAAGCAGCCAAAGAAAAGATTTGTAGGAAGAAGAGCAGCGACTGAGGCAGCGGAAAAGAATGGAGCATCAGGAGCGCCTGGCCAGAGCGGTACTGTTCAGGGTATGTGAAAATGCCTTCTTCATCATGAGGCTCAAACCATAAGCGGAGATATGCTCATATTATACCACTAGCTGCCAAACCTCGGAGGGCTCCTAGGATGCTGAACCAGGTTCCCAAGGAGATCCTCGAGAACCCAGATCTCAAGGCCGCTATTGCATTGCTGCCTGCCAACTACAACTTTGAGATCCCCAAGACGATTCATCGTATCCAGACCTCAAACGCCAAGAGGGTTGCGCTTCAGATGCCCGAGGGTCTTCTACTATTTGCCACCACTATCTCGGATATTCTAACACAGTTTTGCCCTGGCGTAGAGACGCTGATTATGGGCGATGTGACGTACGGCGCATGCTGTATCGATGATTATACAGCGAGGGCTCTTGGTTGTGACTTGCTGGTGCACTATGCACACAGTTGCCTCATCCCCGTCGACGTAACTACAATCAAGACCCTGTACGTATTTGTCGATATTAGTATTGATGCGACACATCTATTGGAATCTCTGGAGCGCAACTTTGCCAGCGGTAAGACCATTGCTGTTGTCGGCACCATTCAGTTCAACGCTACTATCCATGGCGTCAAGAGCAGCCTTGAGCGCGGCGGGTTCCGTGTCCTTGTTCCCCAAATTGCACCCCTGAGCAAGGGTGAAATTCTGGGCTGTACGTCTCCCCGTCTGAAGGAAGACGACAGGATCGATCTAATCCTATATCTGGGTGACGGGCGTTTTCATCTTGAGAGTATCATGATTCACAACCCTTCCATTCCAGCCTACCGATACGATCCTTACTCTCGCAAGCTCACACGAGAGACATATGGCCATGAAGAGATGCAGTCTCTTCGCCGCACAGCCATCCATAGTGCTCGAACAGCGCGCAAATGGGGTCTGATTCTCGGCGCCCTTGGCCGCCAGGGTAACCCGCACACACTGGGTCTCATCGAGAAGGAGCTGAAGGCACGAGGAATTCCCGTAGTGCATCTGTTGCTGAGCGAGATCTTCCCTGGCAAGTTGGCACTCATGTCGGATGTTGAGTGTTGGGTACAGGTTGCATGCCCGCGGTTGAGTATCGACTGGGGCTATGCATTCCCACGTCCGTTATTGACACCCTACGAGGCGCTCGTTGCGTTGGGGGAGAGGCAAGATTGGGGAGAGGACGTGTATCCAATGGATTACTATGGAAAGGATGGGCTGGGAAGGACACGACCTTTGCAAATTGCGTCTGGGTAGAAGACTCGTCATAATAAAAAGAAATGAACATGATTGGAGTACCAGCGATGTATACGCTTTATCATATATAGGTCAGTGGCTCGTCTAAAATTTATTCATGACCTATCATGCTGACCCCTCAAGATAACAGAAGCCTCGTGTCATAGTACTCAAACTTTGGCACAACGGGACGAAATCATAGCTATTTTGTAGTGGGTACCGGAATGATGTGCTCTGAAAGAGACTGAGAGCCGAATCAGGCGAAATATTCGTAACTCCTGTTGTATGGAATGGTTCGTTTGTTAGGCAGGGTACGATGATAAGAGAGACATGCGTCTCAGATGCATCTGACGAATCGCGCGCCCTTTGTTGTAAAGCTGTATCTGTTCACTCTTTAGAGCTTGAAGGGCGAGACCGCTTCGAGATCAAGGCCGTTTTGAATAGACGAGAAGAGGAAGTGAGCAAGTTGTAGAGACAGCAGATCTTCAAGGCGCATTGGCTGTTCCAACAGGTTCAGGTCGGTTGGAGAACATGAGCTTGTACTTGACAATCTCAACTACCTCAAGGTTCTCGCCCTCCTCTTGCGTTTCTCCCCCGGAGCCGAAAATTGCTTTGTTCTCCCTTTTCCGCACAATGGCCATCGCCTTCGGCAGTTTCTTGACTTCGCCAGTGAGACGCTGATGTTGGCCTACATAGAGATGAACTCGCTTCATCCATGCCGTACCCTCAGTGTCTGGGACATAATCAGGAAAGTCAAGTCTCCCCACATCAATGCCGCCTAGTGCCTCACCATTGGCATCTTGGGGCAGGTTGACCGTTCCTTGAAGTTCTAGAAGAGCGAGGCCTGATGGCGTTTGTAAGAACTGAGGCAGTGGGCTGGAGGTGGTGGCATTTTTGTTTGGAGGGTACAGCTTGGCTGAAGACATTGTTACTGAAATGAGAAGGGAGGAAAGAGACGTATTTCACGCAGACCTTGGAAGTTCCATTGCAAGCAAAACGAGCAACGGAATCAATATAAAGCTTCAATGGATTCGAATAGGTACGTACCGGAGCCCGCACCGTGCTCAGCTGCCAGTATCGCACAGTGAAGCCTATACTTCCCGCGTAGCCGGAATATTCTTTTGCCGAAAAATCACAGCCCTAGCAAGACGCACTTTCCCACCCACTTCTAAATTTTGTCAAATTGTCTTCAGGAATTCCAGCCTCAACTCCATCACCACTAACCTCACAGCGCCAGGTCAAGAAGGCAGCACCACAACTGGCAAAATGAAGGTACGGGAAGCAACAATCAATACGAGTCTGTGTGAGAGAGCCTTCAGCTTTTCGAAATGGATTCTTATTTCCTGCCGTCTGGTCTCCTCGCACCCCAACTCGATCAAATGTCATAAAGTAAACACTCGCTGACATTTTTTCCTGCAACAGTTGAACATCAGCTACCCTGCCAATGGCAGCCAGAAGCTCATCGATATTGAGGATGAGCGCAAGCTCCGTGTCTTTATGGAGAAGCGCGTACGTCGAAACCCCCCTCCTACGATCGCTCGTCGAATATAACCAAACGACAAAATGCTAACCTTTCTGATAGATGGGCGCTGAGGTTCCTGGTGACTCCATCGGCGATGAGTTCAAGGGCTACATCTTCCGCATCACTGGTGGAAACGACAAGCAGGGTTTCCCCATGAAGCAGGGTGTTATGCACCCTACCCGTGTCCGCCTTCTCCTTTCTGACGGCCACTCTTGCTACCGACCCCGACGCACCGGTGAGCGCAAGCGAAAGTCCGTCCGTGGCTGCATCGTCGGCATGGATCTCTCTGTTCTCGCCCTGAGCATCGTCAAGCAGGGTGAGGCTGATATCCCCGGCCTCACCGACGTCGTCCACCCCAAGCGCCTCGGTCCCAAGCGCGCCACCAAGATCCGCAAGTTCTTCGGCCTCACCAAGGATGACGATGTATGTCTTTCCCTACGCCCATACTCGATCATCGCCTACCCAGAGCTGCAGCGGAGGAGTTGGCAGTCTGGGTAGAGTGTGAGAGGACCTCTTGTCCTGCCTTCTTGCCAAGAAGGGAAAGGACAAGTGGTAGCGAGTTCAAATTTATTACCCCCAAAACGTAGAAGACTAATGCTCATGGGAAACATAGGTCCGCAAGTACGTTATCCGACGAGAGGTCCAGCCTAAGGGTGAAGGCAAATCTCCTTACACCAAGGCTCCTCGCATCCAGAGACTCGTCACTCCTCAGCGTCTCCAGCACAAGCGCCACCGCGCCGCCCTCAAGCGCCGCCAGGCCGAGAAGGTCAAGGACGAAGCCGTAAGTTGCACCTACTCTCAACCATTTTACTCTACCCCATGTCTAACACGATGTTTTTTTTAGAACGAGTATGCCCAGATCCTTGCCAAGCGTGTTGCCGAGGCGAAGGCCAACAAGGCCGATGCCCGCAAGCGACGAGCAAGCTCTATGCGCAAGTAAGGTTCTGGCGTTTAATGAAAAAAAAGGGGAATCATACCTTGGTCTTGTGGTTTGCATGCATTGGGAGTGAGGATTCTCTATTGGGCTCTGTTTGAGCCAATCACGGCTGTATTAGAGGCATTTCGAATAAATGAACATGCATTGATGCATTCGTGCCATACGCCAGTCAACTTCGCATGTCCCTATGTCTTGACTGCGTGTCCTGATCATCGTTGTGATTTATTGTAGACTACAGTTTGTAATGGACATGGTTATCTTGTTTTTTTTTTTGGCGTGGTGCATCACGTCTTCTGCTGTGTTTAAAAACCGCTATGTTATTCTTGGCCCCGACCTTGTGGGTATTACTTTTCATTATGATAATGTTCTCGGCCTTCCAAGATGGTTGTTGGATGTAAATAGAAAGAAGAGACACCATTGGCTATTACACATGAGGAAAGAAAAAATGAACCGGATTGATCACACGCCATTGGCAATCCCTCTCGGGGCGATTAACTTATGATATACATGCAATTCCGCCTATCCTCTACTTTCTGTACGCTATCCACCTTCCAAGGCCGACGCCTGTAGGAGACCTGCACTTCTCCAAAGGTAAGCCTAGGATGAGGACGCCACATCCAGTGCTCAAGAGCATACGCATCTTAAAGCCAGGCTAGTAAAAACAAAATCCCCCGAATTTTATTAAATATCACATCTCTTTTCCATTCATATCCCCGTCTATAATCCATCCTCCACACGCCTGCAATGCATAGATTGACTATTACGCGAAGCCAAAGTATTCGCTTCCTGCAGTGATGGCCTTCAAAATCTGAGAACGTAGGTGGTCGTAGCTCTCATACTCAGGAAGGTCAAGTTCTGATCTCTTGTTAGCTAGTTCTTTAGGTTGATATTTGCAAGGTGTACTTACGGTTAAAGCAAGTGTGCGAAGAAGGCAGCCGGTCTTTGTTACCATAATCGCGGTGGATGTTGAATCGGTTGATGCCATTCATACCCTCTAGCTCCTTGAAGCCGTTGAGGGGAACCTTGCTTGTTCCTGTAACGAACTGCAACAATTTGGCGCGTTCTTCCTTATCAAAAGAGCGCAAAGCTCGCCAGAACCACTGGATTTGTTGCGATGATGGGGTGTAGTTGTGATACTCCGTATTACTCTTCCAATCATCAATGTCAATATCTGGTAGGCCGGAAATGAGAAGCTCCAGCTCCTGTTCGTTAAAGATGGAGATCAATTCCGCTGGGATGATGTCGTGGAAACCTGCCAAGATTAGTAATTGATTAGGGTTATCATGAGTCTTTGCTTACCTTGAAGGAAATGCGCCATCTGCTCCTTGACTGAAGACAGCAGCTTGTGTTCAACTACAAGACGGACGTAGTCGTGCTTGTTCTCTTCAGTAACGGCAATCTCTCGACCATTGGGAATGAGGTCTACGACGTTGGTAGCGCCGAACTCATCATCTTCGACCGAGAAAGTTTCGGTAATGATATCTGTGATGTCGTTGTCCAGCATCCAGCACAGGGACTTGTAATAATCGGGGTCGAATGATTCCATGTCCTTGACCGATACAGATTTGCCTAGGATTCGTTTGTATACAGCACGGCTAAAGTAGCAGTCAAGAACGCGGCCCTCGTATAATGCTTTGCCGATGATACGGCCAATGAATTTGAAGAACATCAGATGCTCATCATTGATGCCACTGAGCTTGTTTGGATGGAAGGTTGTCCGATCAGAGGAAACAGGGGTGAAGAGCACATAGTTCGGGTCAAACATCTGCCGGGAGAGGACCTGGAACCACTCGCGGGTGACACCGCCAGCGTCAACGCCTTCCTCACCATGGAACCGGATATTGAGCTTTCCAAACTTCATCTCATCCCCGGACTTGAAGTATAAGGATTTGAACGAGTCGTGGAAAACCTGCTCACGGCGGACGGACAGTTGCAAAGCAGAGTATGATGGTCGACTCTGGTTGTTGCCAGATCGCGAATGCACACTGCGATTGAAATAGTTGCGCTTGTTATCAAACTCCAGCACCTTAGGATTCTTGACAAGAAGGGCGAACGTGCCGGACATGAGCTTGGGATTGCTCCTGACAAGCTCGTTAAGGATACGTCGATGGTCTTCAGTAAAGCTGAAGAAGAGACTGGCCGTACGAGACTCGGGGGGTGGGCTTGACAAGACCATTTCTTTCTGCTGTGAGGGGTCATCATTGGTAGTTGTATTCTTGCAGACCACCATGAGAGATTCAATCAATGGTAGGAGAATCGTTGCCACGTTGAGCATACTTTCGCGTTGACGAATAGCACTTAGGCAAGCGCTCAACTTTTCCCACATAGCTGAAAATG
Organism: Fusarium concolor; assembly: GCA_013184415.1. NCBI lineage: Eukaryota > Fungi > Ascomycota > Sordariomycetes > Hypocreales > Nectriaceae > Fusarium > Fusarium concolor. Next base: position 79,866 of record JABCJY010000152.1, read on the forward strand.
TTGAGTTGTGGTAGAGAGATGTGACTAGATCATGTCTTTCGTCCTTGTTCTTGTTTGACTCGGCCTCATCGCCCTTCTTTTTGCTATCAAACAGGTGATCCAATGCCGTCAAAACCCGGAGGAGCTTGTTTTGTTCAGACGCTCCTGGTGAGAATTTGGCAAGAGCAACGCCTTGGATCTCAGTGCCCGAAGATGCCTTTTCGATGTGTGGTAGAAGATCGTCCAAATCAGCCACGATATTCTCGCTGAGAAGTCTAGCTTGGTGGACAAGCTCCTGACCAAATGTTGCCTTGGCCCCTGGAATGGCTGAAAGGTTCTTGATGGTCGAGATGGTGTTTTGGAAGGTCTTGGAGCTACACTCTCGAGCTACAAAAATCCTCACGGCCAGTGTTAAGTTGTGGGCAGGGACAACAGGAGGCTGAAGTTGTCGAAGCTTCTTTTGGGCCGCATCCTTCTTCTCTTGTTTCTTGGCACTATCGTCAGTGACAGCGCTCTCTTTGGCTTCGGCGTTGGACTCATTAACATTGCTTGTCTTGGCTTGATCAATACTTGAGGCCTGTTCCGCAGGATTTTCAGTTGCAGCGGTCTCTTCCGATGGTTTGGCATCAATTGCCTTCAGTTCATCCTCCGCTTCCTTACGACGGCGTTCAAGGTTTTGAAGAGGCAATGTCACACGATTCAGTAAATCAGCCAAATGGGTCATGACCACAGAGCTTTCCATAACCAGATCGCGATCAAGGAGTGACAACAAGGAGTTGATGGCATACTTGTGAGACTTAGAGTCCTTAGCCTTACCTTTGCGGCTCAAGGAGCGCTTTAGAGTTGAGCCAACGGCCTCGTGTTCTGTCAAAAACAGCCAGGGAATATGAGGGTTCTTCGCAGACAGCTCCACCAAAAGATCAAGACACTGCTGAACGATCAAGAGAGGCGAGGTTTCTGAGTTGGTTTGCGTTGCATTCCCGGCAGTCAACCCAGTCAAACTTCTCTTGAGAGTCTGAGGGGTTTTCTGCTCAGAGTCCTTCTCCTTCTCCTTGTCCTTAGGTCTTCGTGCCTTCAGAGACAGTTGGCCAAAGCTGCGCTCAACCGCGCCCATGTCGGTACTGCCATCTTGCAAGATCTGGAGGAGAGTGCTAATCACCTCGAGTCGAGTTTGCTTATTTTCGCAGACGTCAGCGAACACATTGAACAGGTGGTTCCTTATGGAGCCTTGTTGCGCAATAAACATCAGGCGCAGGAGCGTGGCGACGCCAGCCTTGTCGAGCATCTGAACAACTGTTCGGCGCTGCACCTTTGCTTCCTCTTGAGGGATAGGCGGTCCAGTCCGGCGACCTGTATGGACTTGAGGGCTGCGACCTGTGATGACCGAATGAACGTTGTTGTGCTGAGCCAAAGCTCGGGCCTGGGCTGCCATTTCTGGAGTTAGCTGATCCATGAGCTCTTCGCCTTGGTCCATAAGAACTTGTTGTCGTAGTTCAGGGGGGAATGTAAGGAGAATACTGGCGGTATCCATTTCCGGCACAACAGCCTGGCCAGTACCAGCTGACGCTTGTCGATTCGTCTCTTCGCGGGCCCGGCGACGTTGCTCTTGGCGCTCCTGTTGAGCAATCTCGTGACGCAGCTCTTCCGGAAGGGCATCTAGGAATTCTTGGAATGCTTCGGTCGGGTTGCCATTTGTCTCTTCACGAGCCTCGGACCTCCTGGTGCTGATTGCCTGGGCAATGACCTCCTCGCGGAACTCCTCAGGGAGAGCTGCGATGTAATCAGGGTCAATGCCTAGTTCGGTGACATCAACTTCTTCGCCCCTAATTGTAGTCATAACACGGGGCCCGTCGGTCGACGCAGCAGGTTCAGAACGTTCAGTGCGGCTTGGTTCGGTCGACTCAACGCCTTCCATCGCGCTTCCGTCTGCTTGACTATCGGTGGCGACACTCTGATTGGCGGCAGCTTCAGAGGCAGCACGTTCAGCAGCCTCCCGAGCCTCAGCCTCCCGTTTTTCCCTCTCTGCCTTCTCTTCAGCTTCCTTGGCCTCGCGTGCCAGGCGTTGTTCTTCTTCGCGCTTCTTTCGCTCCTCTTCTTCGCGTTTCTGTTGTTCAGCTTCTTCGGCTTTCAGCTTTTTCTCCAACTCCATCGCAGCCGGTGTAAGTTGAGCTACAATGATGTTTTGGAGCTTAATCGCTTCTGCCACATTGTTGGTGCCAAATATCATCCTAGCTTCTTCTTGGTATCGATCCATGGTGCCTTCAATAGCAAAAGACACGGCTTGGGCTGGATCTTGGGTTGATCCATCGCGTCTCTGTTCGGTACGAGAGGTTCGGATGGGACCAAGTTCTCTGGACTCGCGCTGACCTCCTGGACCAGTAATCTGTAGATGGAAAGCATGCTGTCCATTGCGTCCCATAATTGGAAGGAATTCCATGAGTTCACCAAGGAAGCTCATAGGCCCGTCCATTCGTCCAGGTGGACCAAAGAGACCTTCAGGAACTCGCAAACCGATATGGTGATGGTGGGAAGAACGTTGAGAGGTTTCCCGGTTCTGGTCTCCCCGCCTGAGAAGCGGGTTTGTGCCATCGTCAGCATTAGATTGGCCTGCTCCAGGACGATGGCTGCGTGAAAAGTAGTTGCGGAATTCGCTACCCATTGTCTCCCGGTTAGGGCCAATGATGAAGCCAGGAGGAAAAGGGCTACGTGCATCGGCAGCACGGGAAGCAATGAACCGTCGTCGGTTTTGGTTGTCCACCATGAACATGTGTCGGTGTCGATCTTCTTCTTCGGCACCAAGGTTATCCCATCCGAGAGCCGGCATGGGCTGAGGCTGATCATCCAGAGGATAGTCATCGTCATAGAGGTATTCGTCATCTTCCATTTCGTCCTCGTCTTCCTCATCTTCATCTTCATCATGACCATCATCAAGATAGTGATCTTCCAATCCATCCATCATGTCTGGGTCGTACACGTCGCCATCTGCCATGATAGCTCGAGCCATGCCATCAAGAATATCTTCTGGCTCCATGTGTATATGTTCCTCATGAACATCTGCGTCATAGTCCAGGTCATCCTCTTCCTGATCTTCATCCTCCTCGCCGTCATGGCTAGCGCTTTCCCAACCTGAGTTACCATCATCATCAAGAGGGTTGCCGTCTTCATCGACGATTTCGACCTGATCTTCCACGTCTTCCATATCCGCGGATTCCACTTCATCGTCGTCATCTATTTCTTCATCACTGTCATCATCTTCATCTTCATCCATGATGACTTCGACAACGCCTGGCTCGCCATGAAGGCCTTCAATTTCACCCATCTCGCCAAGTTCTTCATCGTCATCGCTGATATTGTCTTCTTCGTCCGAAATATCGTCGTCTCCATAATCCATTTCATCATCATATTCATCCCCATACATGTCCTCGTCATCATCATCCTCTTCGTCTTCGTCGGAATCGTCGTCCTCGCCACGAGGCTCCAGCATTCCCAGAGCAGAGTTACGATACAAATCAGGCGTCTCTTCCCGGTCATCGTCAAGGTCCGAGAGCGAAGAAGTTGAGCCGAGATCATCGTCTGCAGTATCTGACAGAGAATCAGAGGGCAAGATGTTCGAGTGGCTTAGCTCTTTAGCTGTTTCAGTGAGAACCCGTAGCACACGGAGAATGTACTTGATGGCACGTTTCACGCCTGGATAGTTGAGGTTGATCTCGGCAATCGAGGATGTGAGTTTGTCAAGATAGCCCTTCTCATACATCAATCTCCGTAGCTGTGCATGTGATCGGGCCTGGACATTATCGGTTCCTCGGGCGCTCGCTCCTTGGTCTTTGTCTCTCTCGCCAACCATGTAGTTCATGAGTTCAGCCAAACATTGCATGCGTGAGTATCGAGTCTCCAGAGGTTCGTCAGACAGAGGTGCCCTCTCATAGGCCTTCAAAATGGTATCGAGAACAAACTTGCGGGCAAACAGAAGATCGGGCTCTTCATCGTATGAAAATTTGTCCTTTCCGCGGTCGATTGCCTTCTCGCTTGTCTTGGCGACCAAAGCGACCAAAACCTTCTGAGTTTGTGCCGAAGTAGCAGCCTTCTTCTTCCCAGCGATACTGTCAACTGTTCCACTCAAGCTGCCTTGGCAAAGTAGGTCATAAATCAGGTAATTGAGAACTGACGATCGAGGCTTGATTGGCGTACTTGTGGTAAGCGGGGCATTACGCTTGAAGTTAATGAACTCCATCTTCGTTCTGTTATAGCTCTGTAGAAGCTCAGCCAAACAGTTGAGCAAGAAGCATCGATAAACAAAAATCGGGTGCTCATCAGATTTAAAGGCGGGCTTTGGTGGCTTTTTATCTTTTGTGTCGGCTGTATGGTTGTCCTTTGAAGACGACGCTCCATCTTCTCGACCGGACGCAGGTTCAGTCTTGGAATCTTTCTCGGTAGGTTGCACTTCTTTGTCGTCGACTTCGCGATAGTTGAGCAACTCGCAAAGAAGGAAATGAATAACGCCATCAGGATTCTCTACCACAGGTCGCTTGCTCTCATGAGATTTTGGTGCATCAACCATTTCCTTGTCTGCAGGCTCCGTGGATTGTTTGATGTCTTGTTCTGGGGCATCTTTGGTGTCATTGCCGGTTTTCTCAGAACTTGTTTCGGTAGCTTCTGGTTTCAATTCAAGAATTGGGGAGCGCGAGCTGTCACTTGAAGGTGGTGTCCACCTCGTAAAGCGGAGCATCTCGTTAGAGACCTCAACAAAAAGGTCCGGTGCACGAAGCACCATCGGCGCCATCGCGCGCAAGTAGCTGGAAACATCAGGGTGGCCCCGCTGGGTTCGCTGCAGGTTCGGGAGAGCGATCTTAATCTCGGCACGTATGATCTGCTTGATAGTCTCCTCATCCTCCACGATATGACGAAGAACAGTCATAATGTGAGCAGTAAGCTTGGTCTGTTTGAATCTCTCAGAGCCGGAACCTGACAGTTGCTTTGCCATAAGAAACAACCGTTGCAAATTCTTCTTGTCCCCAACCGACTTCGCCAGTCGTCGATTGCGCGTCAATATGACCAAGACTCTTAATGCTGCAACGGCGAGAGTTTCTTCCTTTCCTATCCGCGGGAGCATCTCAAGCAGAGATTCCAGGATTTGAGCACGATCATCATCGCCAACAGTCAGAGTTCGCATTTGAATTACGGGCTCAGAGACAGTCTCATCCAATGATTTAGGGGCTCTCCACTGCGCAGCAACGGGGCGTTCATCATGACGAAGCAGAGTCTCTATGACCAGCAAAACATAGGGAATCCAAGGCGGCATCTCTTCAGAAGAAGTCGAGGGTGAAACCTTCAAGAAGCCGATGTACTCGTTGATGTGCTCCCTAAGATTCTCAACATTGTTATCAAAGAAGTGCTCGTCCTGAAGGAGTAATGCGAGCAGATGGGCATAAGCAGCAATACATTTCCCAGTACGTTGTTTCACTTCCTCTTCGTCTTGTGCAAGCGATGACAACGCCAAAGTTAAGGTCTGGCCGATTTCGTCTTCGGTGTCACTGGCCTGTTGCTTCAGTACCATCGCCCGAATGAGTTCAGATACCTCAATCGCTGTTTCGGGATGTGCACGAACAACGTCAAGACATCTATCGATCATGTTTCCTCGCAACTCTGCTCGAAACTTGTCGACGTCCTCTTTTGTGGCAACGGGAGAATGTTCACTCTCTTTGTTGTTTTCTTCTTCCGTAGCATTTCCTTGTGCTTCTATCGGTACGCTTGGGGGTTCGTGCTCATGGAAAGCCTGGGGGGGGTCGATAATCTCACCCAGTGTTTCTCCAAGGGATCTGTCTGCAAGATCTGGTGTATCAATCTCAGGAGGTCCATCTAAAGACATACGATCCGCATCGGCTGTGCTAGCTACATTCGCGTCCTCTGCCTCACTGGCATCTGAGGTCTCCTTTGGAACCTGTTGCAATGCCGACGTGTCAGAGTCCGCTGAAGGGATTGGGTTGCGACGACCCGCAAGGCCAGCCTTATGAGCTGAACAGTAATGCTCTGCGAGGTTCGAGTTGCCATTTGCCCTGTAAACCGCTTCATGTACCAAATCAGCATCATATCCCTTGGCAAGCAGCTCATCAATCGTGCCGCGATGTAAGCCCCAGTCAAATCGGACATCCGTGTACTTGAAGAGGTGGAAAGGCGGCTTGTCTCTTGTGGACGAAGTTTCGTTTTCGCCAGCAGAAATAAGCTTAAGGATATCAATCAACCGTGTCACCGTTTGATGGGGCACTTTTTCAACGAAGGTAGAGTCCCAAAGCTCGATGATCTCGGGGAGAACGGCTGCTCGGAATTCTACCACAAGTTGTTGACAAATATGTGTGGAGTTTGACGACCTGTCTCCAGTGCGAGGCTGCAGAGCGAAAGCGTTTTGGGCGTCGACAAGATGCTTTCCATTGACCAACATCAAGTCCAAGTCTAGAACCTTCTTGAGTCCAAAGGCAGCAACCTTGGATCTGGAGGTTTCATCTGTTGCAGCGTCTGGCCCCTCCCGAACTGCCTGGGCAAATGTTCTGAGCATTGAATTCAAGACATCCATTCCACCCTCTTCTTTGAAGGCGACAAGAACAGGCATGATAATTTGGGCGCTTGATCGATCACTTGGTCGAGGGGAAGGCTGATCAATCAGCATTTCGTTAATGGTATGCAACATGATGATCCAGAAATGGAAATCCTTGGAAGTAGGTACTGGAATGGCAACAGATGGCCTCAGCTGGTTGAGAACAGCGTTCGCGAGTGCCCGCGCAATTTCTAAGTGACGAGGCCGGTGATAAAGATCACGAGGGTCTCGTTCCCGTCTAGGGAGGAGGCACTTGCCGAGCGTCTGAAACAGAGGGAAGGTTGTTGGAATCATGGGATGCAGCAGATGCCGCAGCGTTTCGTAGTTTTGGAACCGCGGGCTGGCTTGCTCCTCATCTGTAGGGCGGCTCGGCTTGGAGTCATCTGAAGCGTTCTTTGGCTGGAACTGCCCTGTGCTGCTCAGCATGTCTGGCAATGAGGTACTGTCATCCACGTCAGGTTCGGGGATGTTTGCGCTGGAAGGTCCCTCGGAAGGTGTTTGGCGCCTAAATGACCAATGTTGGGGAACGACGTTGAGCTCTCCCGCTTCCTCGGTTAGAACTCCACGTAGTAGAGGGCCAATAGAATCGACAAGTTTGAGGTAGTAGTCATATACATTGACTGGATAGAATTGCAAAGCATTTGACCTTGACGTGGCAAAGCAATCAGAAATGATCTTGATAAATGTCTGTGCATTGGACAGTGCCTTGATCATTCTGGTGCCATTCTTGGTAATCTCCGGGGCTTCATGGATCTTTTCTGTTATTTTGAGATCAGGAGAAAGAAAAGGCGCAAAGTAAGGGGGCAGAGTATCCGTCTTATCAGAAAGTGGCTTGAGTGTGTCAATGGCCAACTGAGCTCGTCTGATGAGAGAAGGAAGGCCGCGTATAGGGAAGGATTCGACGAGCTGAGAGACAACTTGATTAAGAATCCTCGAGGCGACGGTGTCACCAAAATTCGTGGGTAAACTTGGGGATTCGCAGATGTCAAGTAATAACTCGAGTCCCCCTGCCTCTACAAAGCTGGTCTTCAGGCCCTGGTTTGATATATAAGAGCTCATGAAGTAACCCAAAGCGTAGATGTAAGGCGTCATTGAGCGTTTTGGTGAATCAGGACCATCGTCTCTCTGAGTTTCAGAGGGCACATCGTGTGAGAGTACGGCGTCGGACATACTGACGTCCACGTCCACTGAAGCATCCCGTCCTTGGATCTGCTCCGAAGAGGCAGTTGGTGGCATCAGATCACCGTTTTCATCTAAAGATACGGTCTTCCCCTCAGAGTCTACCAACAACATCCGAGCACCCCATCCATCAGTTCTCGCCCTTTCAATACCAAGGAAACGCACGCGAGCAATCATGTCGATAACGGCATTGGAAATAGCCACTCGCAACGCCGGGTGGTGGCGAGCAAGCTCGTCAAAGCTTGCGCCGACGTTGGTGGCGAGATCTCCATCAAGTTCCATGCATCTTACATGAGCAGCACTCTCGAAAATCTCAAGAAAGCTGTCAAAAGCCCGCGAGGCTGCTACCAGCTTCATACCAGCGTTGTTGAGAGATATCGAGTTGAGGACCTGGGGCACAACAGTAATGACATCGTTTGACGGCAGGATTCCTGTTGCCAATGATTCACGAGACAATTCCCGAATTACATTCTCAGAAGGAGGGTGTGGTCGCGAGTCCTTTGCAACAATCGAAGTGACAGTCTCGCTCGGGGAGCCAGATTCGTCATCGTCTTCATCCTTGTCGCCTGACTTTTGCTCTGCTAATACATCACTTGGGAGCGGTCTGTCAGTGACAGCTTCCAGGTATGTCTTAATCATGCCAGACTCGGAAATAGCGGCGAAGCTTGTAGGATCGTTGTTGATGAAATCACTGAGAATAGTGACTGAATTCGTCCAAACAACGGAACCGAAGTTTTTCTTGTCTCCAATGATATCTCGCAAGCTCCCCAGGAGATCCGACTTGTCAGCGAGATTACGAAGGAGACGGTCAGTGTTGCCGCCGTAGCTGTACGAGTTGGACATGATGTGGTGAACGAACTTGAGCAGCCACTTAAGGGTCTGCTGCTGGTAGAAGGGAATTTCGTAATCCACCTGTCCCGACTGTTGGTCCTTAGAAAGACCTTGGCCTGCTTTATGTAAAGTTTGGGCCTCCCTGACGGTATCAACGACCAGTTGAGACACTGCATCGAGGCCTTTGGCATTGAAGAAGGCAGTGAAGGCGTTCTGGTAACTCCAAACTAGGCCATCCAAAAACGCAAGGACCATGGAATGATTTCGCTGCGCGACACCTGACCTGATGTTCAGGATTTCAACCAGAATCTCCATCAGCCCTGCAGATACCATCTCACTTCCCACACGAGTGGACATGGAAAGATGGAGTGTAAGTGAAAAAAGATTGTTGCGCCACGCGTCCATCTGTGTGACTTGGTTTCCTTTGTCACTGTCGTCATCTTCCTTCATTCCCGCAACTGCTTTCCGGATAACATAGAGCAAAATACCGTGGTTAACATTGGCATTCAAAGCAGACAAAACATCCTGACACCTGGCTTGGAAGTTCGAGACTGCCTCCAGCAAGGCAAGAGCCACCGCTTGAAGCCACAGGGGAACGTCAATGTTTCCATGAGCTGTCGGATGAATCAGTTCAGCAAGCTGATACACCAACTGGAACCTGCGGGTCTCGTCCGCATCTTGGCGAAGCACTTTCTCAAGAAAGTTTGCTTCATTATGAATGTACGCGAGATTGTTGATTGCTAGGAGGCGAACAGCAAGCAACTGCTGCCGTGATTCACTGGAACCCATTAGAGCTTTGGAGGCTCTGATTCTATGGAAAACCTCGTACTTTGAAGCAGGTGGAAGGTCCATGGGAGTGCGCAACACTAGCTGGTAGATGGAAGTTGATGCGATAACAGACTGAGGGATGTCGTAGACCTTGGGTCCAGCAGAAGCTGCCTCATCTGCAATACCTGGTGTATGAGGGGCAAGTGGTGATGAATCCTCGAAGTTGCTCCGGCCTTTTGGAGTTTGGTGTTGAGATGTCATGGTGGAACTGCGACGAAGAGGCGTTGGTGTAGACGGTAGAGATGCACGGCCAGCATCTGTACTGGTAGACTCCTGTTGGGCATTCTGGGGGTAATATGTCACCTTGACGTCTCCCCAACCATTCCAGCGTTTGTCGTCTGAGGCGGCAAGGGCAACCAAATCATTTGCATGCATAGAATTGGCTGCCTTGGGGTTTCCACCTTGGGCGCGGTCCTTCCCTTTGACTGATCCAGGTGTGTTTGATGTTACAGGATCCGATAAACTAATAATCGGCGTCTTCACAAAAGGCAAGGCAAGTTGCTGGACTCTGTCGAGATCAATGTTGTAATGGTTCGCAAGCAATGCTGCACTGATCTGCCTAGAGGGATTTGTAATGCGCTTGACGGAGGCTTGGTATCTTTGGGCTAGTTCTGAGCCAACTTCGAGTGTAGTAATGAGCACACTCAGAGATGTTGTGTTGAGCAGGTCATTGAGATGCGAGCTGCTGGCATAGATACTTCGATTACCACAGTGCTCCAATAGCATGCGAGTGTAGCGCAATACTACCTCAACTAGTTGCCTGTCTCCATCTGACGAAAAGCCCAAGTCTGTTAGCTCCTGCGCTGACCATTGCCTCTCGTTGCCAAAGGTGGATTCTTTATCATGGTTGAGCAGTACATCGCATCCAAAGTCGCGAGTCTGAGGACCCTCGTTGAGCTTATATGTAGCGCAGAAATGCTCGAGTAGGCTATCAAAGCGGTTCAGGAGGGGAATCCAGTGATACAGATCGCCACGTCCGAAGGGCCATCGAGATGGGAAGCTGGAAAGCTCCTGCGGTAAGAGGGGTAGGGGTGTTGTTGAGGCAGTTTCAACATAGCTCTTTAGCCAAGGAGACTAAGATATTACGTTAGTATTGCATTTCCCATAAGATGTGCTTGTGACTAACCAAGGTATCCTTGTGCTTTGGTTGCATGGGCTTGGTTATCTTCCCCATGGTGAAGGTGAGGCGGCCGAGCCGCAGGAAACAACGAAAGCTCCCCCTCCACTACAACCGGGCTATCAACCCGCTGATAGGATACGATTCTCGCGAGCGAGTTGTTCTCGGTTTGGCAACTTCGGCTATGAAGGGTGCTGTCTGCAGCTGTGCGGTGGTAAAGTTCTGGAACTTTCGTGGGGTTTTAAAGTCGTGAGAGCTCCGAGATAATTTGGCGAGAAATTTTCACTTCGGAGGGGTATGACGTGTTTGAATGAATCGGCCGGTTTACGGCTACGGTGTGATGGTTTGGTGATAAGCACAGGCGCGTTCGCCAGGTAAGTATCGAGGATGGTCGATGAAGCTTGGAAAGCAGTCCAAGGCCGAGTGCAGGTCGTCCTAGAACAGCTTTGATCCGTGGCCAAATCGTACCGTGCCGCTTACAAAGACGATACTGGGTTTTTTCTCTCGCCAGATAAGGCGGGGATGAGAAATATCCCGTTTTGATATGAAAAGTGCGTTGTGAAGATGCGGAGAGAAGGTGTAGGATGGGGAAGGCATATTGCAAATCGTCAGGTTGAGAAGTGCAGGTGGGCCTTTGCGTAATAGGTGCCGGAAGCTAGGTACAGTGGGGTGAAGGTACCTCCAGGGCCAACCTTCCGCTGCAGTGTACAAAATCTCCCGAATTTGAGAATCGGATTATCTCTTCGGCTTGCAGTTGTCCCCTCCATCGCAGTGCATGGGGTTTACTTAAGGTGATGGAAGCTGAAGCCGACAGCTGGCAAGGCGCCATATATCAGTGTTCAATGGAACCAAAGACAAGCTGACAAAATCTCACCAAACCAAATAAGTAAGCTTCCAAAAACTGTCTTTATTATATAGACCCCATTACCATCGCATAAGACATCGTCAATGTGGGTTGTTTGCTGTAACCCTCAATGAAAAGTTCATGTTTGATTTTACCCTACAGGCCCTCTTTTTTCATAGTACCTACCTGGGTATAACTGCTGCCTTTGCTGAGATTGGTTTGATTGATTGCGCTAAAAACAGGACATACTCAAGCAAATCATTAGGTACTTATGTACAGCTTCATTTAGTAGTTGTTTCTTCAGGCTTCTAGAAACTGCACACTTACGATACGTTGGTTGGCTCAAGGACACAAATATAAATTATCACTGCCTACTTGCTTATTTCCCTTGAACTTGTTTCGCCAGTGCAGCAAATCCGCCGTGGACAAATCTTGATCAAACAGGTAGCATCGAAACACATCGATTGCATAGGAAAAAATAAGGGACTGTGGCATTCTGACGGACTAATTTTTAAGGACAAACAAACTCTTCTCTGAAGGAATATAGCATACACGGTATCGCTTTGTATAAGCCATGCACTGTTACTAGGTGAGCCACATCGCTGCCTTCTATTGTGCCTGACCCTACCCGATCCAGCAGTTTAACAAGGCTCTGTTGTTTTGTTAGTTCCATCTACGGACAGGCTACAGAGGAAGGAATCAAAAGTCATTGCCAAAGCTGATCCTGGTCTAAGACCCACTTTTCTCAGAGTACAAAAAGTACTTCCACTTAGCTTTAAGTCATTAATTATCTCTAAATTATAGAAGGTTTAGTTCAGTAGTTTACCTCTATATCTTCTAAAATTATTCGAGGCTTTACTAATCTTAGTAAAGGTTTATGTACCTTAAGGTTACCTATAAGGGTCAGTGACTATGTTAGCAGATCTTTGAGCGAGGACTTTTGATCCCTTCCTCCGTATTGAAAATTTATTTCAACTAATCATATACTGTTCGAGGATAGCTGTTTGGATTCAGTGGAATGATATTGAGAAACTTTCCAAAGCGGCGCTATCCCCGCGAATATCGAACACTTCATACTTCATCTGTGATACGGCTGTATATATCCGGACACAGAGCCCAGGACATACGATTTGGTGTTTTTAAAGTTAGCTTAGTACTCTGTGGGATGTTGGGGATTTGTCCATGAAACAGGCACTCGAAAGTCGCAATTGGCCAACCAAAGATCCACGTCATCCTATGCCTGTATAGGACTCGTGAAACAAAGCGTTTGCTTGACCCTACCATGTTTATTATTGCACGGGCCTGCTTATCCTTTATACAAACTTTGGACAGCGTGATAGTGATTCTAATAAATGTGTTATAGACTCAATCAGTGGCATGACAAATGGGGTCAATGCCAGCCCGAGACTGGAACGTACACCATGACGCCAAGTTAACGTACTACAATATGTGAAGGGGCTCCATACCACGCTGCTGATGAGAGAGGGGTAGTTACTGTAAAAAATGTGGCATTCAGCTGAAGTTACACCATATGTTGTTTCCTGGGAGATCTGATGAAGAATAAGCCGAGAATATGTTAGATACGATCTATTTGTAGGTCTCACTGAAACACTAGAATATGTATGTACATTGTATTTACAGTTTTGATTTAGAGCACCTAGCCCAAAGGTTTGCAGCCTGGTCCTCTACTGATTTTCAAAAATGTGTAGATTCCTTTGTACACACCTCTGGCTCTGTTGTCCCACCCAGATAAGCTCCCTCATCGCCTTAAAACACAATTGACTGACTGCCTTATGTACCTTGGTTTTCTTGGACGCACAGATCGCATTGCCGATCCGTTGCATTGCTTGGGTTGGGCCACATAGTAGTGGCGCGTTAAACTGTATAGTATAATCAAGATCTAAAGCTTAACTAAAGCATCATTTTGCTCCTGCTCAGCTGTACAAACCGGAGGCCAAGGCAGGGTTAATTACTAGGTAAGACTGGCAAACCTCCACTCGAAATGGGTTGATTTCGAATTCCAGACTGAGCCAGCCATGGAACAGCATAATTAAAACGGCCGCATAATGGGATAATCTCCATTCCAGGCCTCGCTGATTGACGTTTTCTGGCACCAAAGTCGATAATCAGGGCCTCTCCTAAAATAGGCCCCATTCTCAAGCTCCTTCGGTCCCCTCTTGGTGGGGACCTCAACTCCACCTTTTAACTGTCCCAGGGTCCGCTGCTCGTCAACTTATCAGTGCCAGCCTCGCCCGAACTCCCGCTGTAGGACCGCCCCCGATTTATTTTTGGTGAACCTGGTCGGCGCCTCACTGTCCAAAACCCTTGCAGGCTTTCAATTCTAGTTCCAGTTCCACTGTCGACGTGGTAAGGGGCAGACAAACACCAACGCCACAACAACCCCCTTGGATCGGATTTCTGCCAACAGCTGGCTTCTGGCATTCTTCCATTCACTCTGCCGCCGGACGCAGTGCTCAGTCTCTCGTTCCCAATTTCCCCAACCCACCCTGGGCTTGCATTGATTGCTCCCCATTTCCGACTTCGGTACATGGTCGAGGCCACATAATCGTTCCTCTATCTTCGACTAGACCACCACCGCCCTCACCTTTGATTCCTACAATACCATCATCCATAGCCATGTCGCAACCGCAAGATGTCGCTTCCCCGGTGATCCAGTCTCACTCCGATAACGAGCCAGAAAAACAGGAAAAGCAGGAGACACATAAAGCCCCCGAGAATCAAGATGCACCAGAGACAGATGAGAAGCATGATGCGCTAGAGACGCATGACAAGAAAGAAACAACACCAAAAATGGAGGATACACAAAAGGAACAAGAGATACACGAAAAGCCCGAAGAGAGAATAGAGGAGAAGCTTGGAGACAGCTCCGGACACGACCTTGAAGAAAAGCACGAAGCGAAACAAGAAGAAAAGCTAGAGGCGAAGCTACATGACAAACCAGAGGAAAAGCAGGAGGAGAAGCTGCCGCAGAACGACACCAATATCAAAAGACTCTCGTCTGGCACGGAGTCTGACGACACTGTGTCTGTAGGTTCATCCCACATTCCTCCCTCCACCACTGCGGTACCAGTCACACGACAGATCGCATCCCTTATTTCGCTTGAATACTAATTAATTTCTTTAGGCATCTGATACCGATGACAAGTTCGAAGATGCTGTAACGCATTCCCCTGCAAGGTCCCTTACGAAAAGAAACATTTCGCACACTAAGCCGCGCGAAAGCGTAGTCGAGGAGCAAACCGATCGGCGGTCTGAAGAGTCCCATCGCCAGGAGGATACTCGAGAGCCAAAACTCGGTCAACATAAGGCAACTGCATCCGAGGCAGGCAGTGTTCATGGGAAACAATCACGACGAAAACCATCGACAACTTCCACACGCATTTCCAATACTTCAAACCTGGATAATGTCAGCCTTGATGACGAGACACCTCCATCTCCAGGTATCTATATCTCCGAATATGTTCCCATCACCGTGCTCTATACTTATTCTTTTTTAGTGCCAAAAGATCTTCCGCCAAAGCCAAACAGCAAAACGATCTCTTTAAACAGCATCTCTCTCCCTTCTATGCCGTGGTCGCCCGCCCCTGAATCCTCGAAAAGCCCCGTGCCACCTACAGCAACACTTGCGCCCTCTCCACCAGCGCCACCTAGTCGAAAGCTAACCAGCCCTTTCTCTTGGCTTTCTCGAAGCTCCAGTAAAGAGAGAGAGCCCCCTCTTCCGCCTCCTCCAACTGGCCGAAGGAATACAGCAGGTTCAATTGCAACCCTCGCAAGTAATCCCGAAATGATGTTAAGTCGACTCGAGGAGGAGAAGGATGGAGACTCGCTGCCTGGCGATCCTGCCCAACGGGTCACCTTAAAAGACAGATTTAAACAGTTGCGCCAACAAGAAGAGGCTGCCCGCGCCCTGGCAGACGGTGACAACAGTAAATATGATGGCGCCCTCGGCCTCACTTTACCGGGAGATGAGGGTCAAACTCAAGAGAAGCCCCCATCATCACCTGTCCCGCAGCCTATTCCTGGTCTGGCTCCCGGAACAGTAGCTGGAGTCAACGCCGGACCTTCAGCCATTTCAGAAGAGAAAGTCGACTGGGATCTGTGGCAGTCTGTTGTTTATGAAGGACCGGCTGCTGTGGCTCGTACTAGCGCCGAGGAACTGAACAAGGCTATCGCAACCGGCATCCCTAGCGCTATCCGTGGTGTTGTCTGGCAAGTGTTGGCCGACAGCAAGAACGATGACCTGGAATTAGTATACAAAGACTTGGTGACCCGTGGCACAGATAAGAGCAAGGACCGTCACAGTAACAGCACAACCGCTAGCTCGCTAAGCAACGGAAACCTCAGTGTCCATAGCGGAGATGTTGTCACATCCTCTGCCTCTTCCATCAACTCAGATCATTCAGGCACTAATGGCACGCCATCTCCAAACGAGAAGAATGCCGAAGCTGTCCTGAAGGCCCAAGCTGCAGCTGCAGCCGAGCGAAAGCGGAAAGACAAGGAGGATGCGGCTACACTGCAAAAACTTGAAAAGACGATTCGTCGGGATCTCGGTGCCCGCACCAGCTATTCTAAGTATGCGGCTGCTGCCGGGCTTCAAGAGGGTCTGTTTGGCGTCTGCAAGGCGTATGCCCTTTTCGATGAGGGTGTTGGCTACGCACAAGGGATGAACTTTTTGATCATGCCTTTGCTATTCAACGTAAGTATCCTCGCCATCGCTGTTGTGTTATGCTAACAATTCGTTCTAGATGCCTGAACAGGAAGCATTCTGTCTGCTTGTTCGATTGATGAATCACTACAAACTGCGAGATCTGTTCGTTCAGGATATGCCCGGGTTGCACATGCATCTTTATCAGTTTGAGCGATTATTAGAAGATTTTGAGCCAGCATTATACTGCCACCTTCACCGGAGGGGAATATCGCCTCACCTCTATGCCACCCAATGGTTTTTGACACTTTTTGCCTACCGTTTCCCTCTTCAACTTGTCCTCCGCATCTATGATCTGATTTTCTCTGAAGGCTTGTCAGCAATCTTGCGCTTTGGAATCGTTCTGATGCAGAAGAATGCCAGCATTCTCCTGGGACTTTCTGACATGCAACAACTCACCACTTATCTAAAGGACAAGCTCTTCGACGTCTATATTGATAAGGATCCCAGCCATGGCAGTCTTCTCGAGAATGGATTCTTTGGAAGCTCAAGTTCAAGTATCGACAAAGAGGTCTATCGTGCAGACCAGCTTGTTAAAGATGCTTGCGAAGTGAAAATCACACCAGAGGTGCTCAAGGCCTACAGCAATGAATGGGAAGAGAAGACCAGGGCTGAGAAGGAACGTGAGAATGAACTTGTGGAACTCCGCACAGCGAACCACAATTTCTCTATTCGGGTCCGGAAGCTGGAGGAGAGGGTCGAAGTTTGCGACCGTGAGCAGGCAGATCTGGCAACAGAGCTTGTGCATACCAAGGTTGAAAACCAGGAACTCAAAGATGAAAATGACAGCATGAGGGGCCAAGTTCGAGAGTTAAAGATTGTTATCGAGAAGCAACCCATGGAAATTGAAGAGACATGGAAACTCGAACGCGACGACTTGATGAAACGCAACATGCATGTTCATGAGGAGAATCAGAGACTTGAGAAGGAGTTGGCCGAGCTAGAAGAGGAGTTGGTCCAGACAAAGCTGCGCTATGCAGAGGTGGGTTAAATTCTATCGTTCCAACTCTTTCATATGAAGACACTAACGGATTATTCCCAGATCAACTCTCAGCACGAGACCTTGAATCGCAAGTGGACCGACTTGAAGCGTCAGTTTGCTTGAGCAGTTTTAGCAACTCCTGACCTTGTTGGGTTAATTGGTCCCGGGCCATTTTTCATGTATAAAGTATTCTTGTTTATCCTTTTCCTTTTAGCTTACTACAGCTGGCCCTATCAGCTGGCTCGATGGAAATGTCGAACTAAGCATGTTGTAATGATGGTATACTAGGAGATAGGACAACGGCGGCATCGATTTTGGCATTTCACCACTACTCACGATGAAAACTACCCTGCCCGGCACATACAGTGGTGCCATGTATGCAAGCAGGTGTTGCGAGTTCCAAAAGGTTTTGGCAGTCGGCTTATACCGTAGATGGGTCAAGACAGCCAATAGGATGAATGAAACACTGGTTATAGATTTGGCATCATAGTCTTTCATTGAGAAATAGTCAACCAGTCACATTATGCAGGTGAAGAGACCTTGATCATGAAATTGAATTCAGCGCAAGAAAAATTTTTATTCCCCAAGGACCCATTCCGATGCGTTATGCTAAGCTCGTAATGTCCTGTAACTATCAAGACAGCGAGAAATCCTTGAACACCATACCAGGGGCCGACACTCCTTTCTTCGTGAGATTTTATTGACCAGTTTACTTGTGGAGCTTGCGCTGGTAGAAAGCCAGCTCCTCACCCTCCAGAATGTAGCCATCGACACGGCCAGATTGACCAGGTCGGCTGGAAACAACGGCATACAATCGACCGGCCTCGAACTGCTTCTCGATGGCGCTCTCGACCTTGCCGCGGGAAGACAGACGAGCAGCCTGCTTCTTCTCAACGGCGTTGGACTTCTTCACCTCCTCCTCGGTCTTGCCCTCCTTGGCAGCCTGAGCCTTCTGGCGTCTTCGGCCGATAGCTTGACCGTAGTGGGCCTCGTACCACTGTCGGAAGGGGGCGGCATCGACCTGGACGACGGCGCTCTTGGTGAGGGTGTTGGTTCGGACCAGCTCGTTGTTGGAAGGGTGGTAGGCGACGGCAATGACACGGGTCTTGCGGGTCAGGCCCTCGGAACCCCAGGCAAAGTTACCGGAGTCGAGACGGAGGGCACGGTACTTGTGGTTACCACCTCGGGTTCGGACGGTGTGAATGCGCTTGGGGCCAATACGGGTGTTGGCACCCTGACGACCAGCCTCGAAAGCGCGCTTCTTCCCTGTTGTCAAAGGTCAGAACGTATGTCCAAAAGAAAGGATCATACGGGCTTTCGGAATTATTACGCACGGTAGTAGGCACGCTTGGCACCGGAGGCGGAGCGCTTGTGTCGAGAGTCACGCGAGATACCCATGATTGCGGTTTCTGTGAGGGAGAGAAAATCCCAGGTGGTTAGCCAAATTGTCTTATGGCGGGGGATAGGAAGAACGGAGAAGGGCAGAGCAACTCAAGCAGCAGAATATTCGAGATGAGGATATCGTCGAGCAATGCAGCGTATTGAATTCGTCTCTTTGTTCTCCTCGTATCGCAACTTACCTGATGATGTTGGCGCTTACCAGGCAATCAAAGTTGGCGGATGGTCGTGAACTTTTAACAGTCGTGGAAATTTCAGGACTCATTCATTGTGTGGGTGGGAAAGGGCTGTAGAGCGGAGCACGTGACTCTAAACAGTCACGTGAGAACTCACTACCTCTAGCACAAAAAGCTTTTTACAATCTACCTAGGTAGGCAGTACGCTTGTCTACTAGCGCGAACTTGCCTGCTGGGGTCCCATTAGTATTAGTACTTTCTCAGCATTCAAGAAAATAATGGACTGAGAAAATGATCTCAGTATAAGAAATACCACCCCGATTAATTACCTGCCATATATCCGAGATCCTGGTTTTCCTTCTCATATGTGCTTCAAGTGCTCATGTTAACGCAATTATCTCGCTGTAGAAGTAGACTCTTTCTTTTCCCTCGCAAAAAATCCATCTAAGAATTCCGGCCCCCAGAGGCCCCAAAAGAGACAAAAATACTTCATGTCCCGGGAATCAACCCCACCCCATCGGACATGCGATGGTGCTGGTGTCGTTGCCACCTTTAGATGGTACAAGGCTCAGTTCCTGCTCATGTCTATTAACGAATGCCTAAACTTACAGATAATATAGGCAAGCCTTGATTGGCTCCTATTGAGGTTTGTATATCCTACAAGCCTTATGCCGTATGACAAGATTGGTGTTTTCCCCGTTGCCAAGATTGGTGTTGTCAACTCATCGTTGCCAGTATTGGTGTTTTAAGCAAGGGCCACCCCAGATGACCTATAGGATAACACTAGCTTCATGTCATGATCAGCAGCTGACACTTCGATTCTGTCAACACACGGTTCTCTGGTATCTCATGTTGAAAGTCTTCTTTTCTGCTCACACATAATATGAACCCCTATCTATCTGTAATTCTAACCTCCGAAGTCCTTCAACTCTGATAGCAAGGGTGTATCTTCCCAGAACTGATCATATCGAAATCTCAAAGTCGCGCCTCCAACCGAATCGTTGGCGCTGGCAGATCCAATCTCTCTAAGGAATAAAAATGATGGATAAGCTCAATAGTAGTCTCTGAATCCTCCCTCCCAATGACTACTTTGATATTTCCTTCTTTTCAACCTACTTATTTTTCTCCTCTTTTTCCTTCTTCTCCTGACCATCCATCTTCATGATGTCCTCTTCTGTCCTCTTCACCTCATCATCCGCCACATCTATTTCTTGAATGAGGGTGGCGAGAACGACCGGAGTCTCATGGGGCTTTAGCTCAACCGTAGGAGTAATAGAAGGCTCCTCTGGGGCGACAGGGCAAATATAACGAGATGCCACTTGGATGGCCTTTTTTTCATTGCGGATTGTCCCGTCGGAGTTGCAGGCTTCTGATATCTCCTTGGAGAATCTAAAAGCAACAATGCCCAGTCGTGGGAGAGGTAAGCATCGGCCCTGTCGGCTGGAGCGTTTGTCCCCCTCTTCTTTGAGCTCAGCGAGCGACGGCCACTCAGCGGCATATGGTGGCTTGATCCGTGATCTGTTGAAACAGTTGCTGGCTGCAAAAACAGGCGAAAGCCGATCCTCAAATTTCTTTCCACTTAAAAGTTTCATTATGGGCTCGGTTTTATTTACAACACCTTCGTCAACGTTCGCATTCGTCTTTGCGAGACGTTGCTTCACCTCTTCATCAAGCTTTCTTGTCTTCGATTCCGCCAGACTTGCCTTGAAAGCTGTCAGCTCTACTGGACTCTGAGGAACAAATGGCGACTGGCCAGCGCTCATATAACGCAAATTGGCCATCATCTTTTGGAAGGCCTGACGTTCCTTGGTGGCGAAGCTAGTCCATCTTTTGGATTGAGACCAAGAACCCGACTCAGATCCAGTTAGGTTCAGGGCCTGTTTCACAGTCGAGCTGAATGTCTGGGGAAATTGACGCAAGGACGATGGACCTTTGGGGGCGTTTTGGAGGGGATCGACCTGTTCCTGACTTTTCTCTTGGCTCTTCTGCTGCTCCTGGAATACAACCCCTTCTTTACTGTTGACCTTGGCGCCTCTCACGACGCAATGGGGATCCTGTGAGCCTTGCACCTGTCGTGTTGGGATAAACCCGGTGGTCTTACTTCGTTCAGCGGCTTTTCGAAGCTCCTGCTTGATTTCTTCCTGCGTGGAATCGTCGCTGCAGACAACACTGAGAAGTTGACGATCTTTACCAACAGGCACCGACGTCATCTAAATGTCAGGATACTTGTTGTGCTTTGATCTGGATTGCCTTCCTCTGCTTTGATCCTTGATCATCTCGACTTGGGTTATCAAAGGAGTTGCCCCGTTCGTACTTGCGGCGGAGCTCGAGTTGCTCGCCTTGGCAGAACTGGAGTTGCTAGCCTTCTTCTCATGATGGATTTCTACTGGCCTACCCTGGGAGTTGCTTCGCGGGCCATTCCATTGATAAGTTGAATGAGAACCAGGCCTGGAAATAGATGGCAAATGCTCATGGAGCTCTCTATGTAGTTGTATCTGTGGTTCTGACCGAGGGTCAATGTAAGGCTGCGATGCAAGAAGCGGCGGCTGTCCATAGAGCCCCCCACTCTCTCCCCCAAATGAAGGCCAATTCATATGTTCATGAAGGCCATCACAATCTGGCGGACAGTCCATCATCATCTCAGGCTGAGCCGCAGGGACTAGCCACGGAGTCGAAGGTATGGGCCATGGGACAGGTGGATACGGTACCACAGGCGGCCACATAGGTGGCGCGTAGTCGATAGGATAGTGCATCATTGGACGAGGAGGTGCTGGGACGTGGTGACTGTAAGAGGGAGGCGGATAAACTACAGGGCCAGGATATCCAACTGGAGGTACAACTTGAAAGCCAGGAGTTGGAGCACGCTGCGGCCTAGCACCTCGTGGTTTGCCATCTGGGTGAGGAGTAGGGGGCCTCCAGGCCCGCCTAGGAGACCTGGTCCTTGCTCTGGCCCTCGCTCTGGTATCAGTCAATCGCATACCTCTTCTAGTTTCGGGGCGCCCACAAGCGTTGTGAGTTGAAGTTGGAGGGGTATACACGGTAGGCTTGAGGAATTCGAGCGACCTCCTCGGAGTGTAGACTGTTGGTTTCAGATATTCCAGAGGAGGCTCACCACTGTCCTCGTCATCATCCTCGTCATCAGAGGACTGTGAGTATTGACGCCCTACGCTCAACCGTTTATCGCTGACCGGGCTCGAATGTCGAATCTGCCCCCCCTTGACTCTAAACCTTCCGGGCTTGCTTCGTTCTTTCTTCTTCATTTTCGGACTGCGAATCTTTAGAGGATCAACCTGGTTCACGGTCCGAAGAGCAGGGAACATGGAGTCGTATCCTTCAGGATCAATGGCGATGGTAGGGATTGTTCTACCTCGGGGCCGTGCTCTAGGGGAGCGAACATCTTGATCTGGAAGTCGTGCTTCCATGGATGAGGGCGTAGATTCATCTCCGCCAGAAGAGAATCCGTCTTCTGAAGGCTCAATAGGGATGAATGTGGGCGCGCAGGGATTCATGGTGAGTAGTGGTGCATATGACATACTTTGCTGAAAGCACTGTCACGGAGAACACAGATAGAAGAGAGTTTTAGTTTTCCATATGCTCGACTAGACAATAAAACCAAAGAAACGGAGTGACAAGCAAGGTCGTCTGCATGACTTAAGCCACTCGCTTGTTGCTTGGGAAGCGTGAACGGTGAATCTGAGCAAATATTGCAAATCAGCTGAAGACCAGTAGTTATTGCCTGTCGAGCATGCCTACATGTCAAGTTTGATTGAACTTTTATAATCTGAGCAAGCAGTCGATTCGATGAGGGGCTTTGGGAAGAGGCCAAGATGCCTTATGAATTTACCCAAGACACGGCGACGTTGAGTTGGGGCGAAAGAAAATCGTTTCCGTGGGAATTTGAATGATGCTTCTCGAAAGTGAAGTGTGAGGTAAACAAATGTTCAGCGCTAAGGGGATACGCGTGTGGTTCAGGACGTGGATGCGCGGCACCTGGCGATCAGCTGCCAGGCAAATACTAACAAACAAACCACCGCGGCTGAGTAATGTGAAGTTAATATAGAACGGTTTAGCTTCGAAAGACGACGGATAATGTAAAAAGAGGGGAGGGTGCTCTCAGGTCGATGAGAGAGATGAGAGAGATGCTCTTAAGGTGGATGGTGTTGATGCTTTTGGCGACTCCCGCTGTTCATTCGAGGCAGCAGTAGTCTTTCATTGTAGCCATATCTTTATACTACTATCTTTGAATTCTTCCTTTCATAACTAGAAACTTGTAGCCAGTGACTCTCAACTTTCATAATAGGGATTTGAGATGTACCCATATGATTATTATCATAACCGGTAACCTGTGTAAGATGGAGGAGGCCTTTATATTACTACTTTTTTTATTTTATTTTTTTATTTTTTTAAATACTACAAACTTTCGAGAAACTCAATTGTGTTTTTATGGCTTCGTTCTCGAATAGGTAGGCAGACAACTTGGAACTGATTGGTGATGGTTAGAAAACCATCCAGAGTCTGAGAAATAAACTATAGTATCTAGGAGCGACGCAATCCCAAGTTCACATGAAGAATATAATCAACCGTATGATGACAAATGACTCAGGCAGGATGGATTATCTCTTGGTGAATTTCAGGCAACACCAGTTATCTTTATTACCCGATTAGTTGCTTAACTTGACATGTCATCGTGATCTCGAAACAGTACAACCAGCTGCATGCGTCTCTCAGAGCGACGGGAATTGATGTGATGTCTTCAGGAGAAGCGCCCATATGTTAATGCGACTTATGTCAGCCTCATCTATGTTCAGAGCACACCCTTTTCCTACTAGTTAACTATGAGGTGAAAATTATCACAAGCTGACAGACATGGGTTTTGTAAGTGACACACCAATACGGAGTAGTGAACCTCAGGGTGGGTATCTTGATCCAGCTTAGCCCCAGGGGGGTTATCAGCGGGAAGGAGCCTCCGTGACACCCCACCAAAAACCGGCCGAGGTACCTGACTACCTACAGGAGGGAAGGTACGTACCTAATCTAATCTCGCCCAATAATTATTTCTACTTGTTCTCAACACATTGATACCGAATCTTGATCCCCCCCTCTTTTTTTTTTGGCCAACTTGTTCAACGTTGGAGCGACAAAATAGACAAGATGGCTTCTCTAAGGACTCTCACACTCACCAATCGCTGTATGATTTAACTCTAAACTCTCCCGCGGTACCCTGGCACTAACATTCTTTAGCTCCAAAGCAGCCTATTAAGAACCTCCCACAGTCGGTTGAGGTCGACCCAGACACTACTGTCGAGGGCCTCAAGATCTTGATTGCAAAGGAGACCAAGCTCGGTGACTTTAACCGTATTGGAATTTATGATCCCACCACCAAGAAGACTCTCAAGAACCGTAAGGCTCGTCTTATCGATGAGCCCGCAGTAGTCTCCGCTGGCGAGGTTCTCGTCAAGGATATGGGTATGTTGGCATTGATGGAATATTATAAGTGATCACACTTTAACATATGTAACAGGCTACCAGATCGCTTGGAGAACCGTCTTTGTCGTTGAGTACATCGGCCCCATCCTCTTCCACGCACTCGCCGTCGCTGCCCGCCCCTATATCTACCGTAATGGAGACAGCGACATGTCCCAGACCCAATGGATTGCCTTTACCATGATCATGCTGCACTTCTTCAAGCGCGAGTACGAGACACTCTTCGTCCACAAATTCTCCGCCAACACCATGCCATGGAGGAACATTTTCAAGAACAGCTTCTTCTACTGGGCTGTCTCTGGTGTAATCTGCGCCTACTCCATCTACCACCCCAGCTCGCTCGCAGCCAAGGCCGATATCCCTGCCATTGATGCCGTTGGTGTTGCTCTCTACTGCTTTGGCGAGTTCATGAACGCTCTTGTTCACCGATATCTCTCGACTCTTCGATCTACCGGTGGTACCGAGCGCAAGATCCCCGTTGGTTACGGCTTCGGCATTGTCACATGCCCAAACTACCTGTACGAAGTCCTCGCATGGGTTGGAATCATTCTTGTCAGCCGTGACTGGACTGTGGCTGTCTTTATCTCCATTGGCGCCGCGCAGATGATTAGCTGGGCTAAGGGCAAGGAGCGCGCCTATCGTAAGGAGTTTGGCGACAGATACAAGAAGAAGCGATACGTCATCTTCCCCGGTCTTTTGTAAGTGGCATTGCATTTAGGAACGCCAATCTCAGAAAGGGCATAGACGTAGGTGGCCCAACTATATGGCAGCTATCATGGCTTACAGATTAGAAATAACAAAAGGTGGTTTGGATCAGAGTAGATACGGTGCATAGTATTAAACTATCCTGCTATAGTAATGTTCACTAGCGAGTGCTTTCTCATATTATGATCCTAAACGTCAATTCATTGATCTCATTATGAACCCAGCATTGTTGTGGCGTCATTCGTTCAGCAATGTCCCTTCTTATCGTGACATAGTAGACGTAGACGCTGTATCTGATCCCTTGGCCCCCCTCCCTACACTTGAATCTGCTTCCGTCAAGCTTCGACTAGCATCTGAAAATGTGCCCGGCGCATGATGATCCGTATCAATCTCCATCTCAACACCCAACGTCTTACGTCCTTCAACGCCCTTGCCCCCCTCTTCCTTATCCAACTCCATGGCCTGCTCGCCCTCATCTTCGCCCTCGCCTTCGCCCTCGCTTCCAGTGTAACTCCCACAATCGCTGCAGCTGCAGCTCCGATCGCTATTCGCCAGTCTGACAGTCTCCTCTAGAACGAGAAAGTCGCGCTCTAGCACCTCGGCCCAATTCTGCACGTTGCCGAGCTCCTTGAGCTTGCGCGCCGCGGCATCTGCCTCGCGCGCGAGTTTAACGTTCTCACGGCGCAGTCCATCCGTCGCACGCTGCACATCCTGCGCCTGCTTGCTCAGTACCGCTGCATTGGAGTGCAGCGTTGATGCGCGCCACTGCAGCTCGGAGTCCATCATGTTCTCTAGCGTAGCGACGACGGCGCGACGTGCCTCGGCGACATGGCGCTGCGTCTCGGCGGAAGGGAGTGTGGGCTGGAGGGGTGGAGGGGGCGGCGAGGTTTGCTGCGCTGCGGAGGGCATATGTGCGTGAGCGTGGGCATGGGCGACTGAGGGTGATGCGATCGTGGGAGGAGGAGATGTTGGTGGGCGAGGAGACAGTGAAGAGGACGAGGATGATGAAGAGCCTGTGGCGGCGGTTGAAGAGGAGGGCTGTTGGTAACCGGGCGCTGTAGCTGACATAGTGAACTAGATATCATCGGCTTATTGATGTATTTGGCAATACTTGTTTTGCGGATGAAGAGGATGAGATGCAGCTTGACCATTTCATGTTGCTCATACCTTGCACTGCATGTTGGTGGGGTCGAGTTACACTTGGTCTATCATGCGGCTGATGGCCAAGATCATGGGATCTATCTGGCTTTCTGGTGTGGTACTAAGATAGGTACCTATCATTGACATAATTTCGAAAGCTACCTACCTACCCAGTACATATTGCTTAGTATTGTTGTTAGAACGATAAGTACACAGGCCGGGATTAGTCAGAATCTTATATTCAACCAGCGAAAATAGCTCTTGGTTGCACTCAAGATCTTTCTTTTATATGAATACCAGGAGCATTAGATTCGTCATGTGCTAGTGTACAATGGAGCATCCCTCTGTCTTAAACCATATCTTTCAGTCCATAGTAATGCCTGTCGTATATCTATATTTGCAGAATCCCGCTGTTAGCCATCACCGGAGCATTTTCAGCTTTTGCCCCTCCAAAAGACATTGCTCAACATTATACCCATACGCAAGCTGTGAATCCTCTCAACTCGGAAAATTAAATGCAAATAACTTTCAAGACCTGATTTTTGGCAGATAAAAGCAACTGCAACCCCAACGCCAAGGCTATGCGGTAAAGGAATGGCTTCCGACGTACTTTGTCCTTGATACGCCGGTTCAAAAAGCCTCGATAAGTGCAAAACATAACCAATTGCTCCTCCACTCTACCTCTATGCAAACGACAGCAGTAATTACATTAGGCAAACTAGTGTCGAATTCGAGATCCAAGTAGAGACCCGGCTCTGTGATCTAAAAGGCAACTTTCCCTCCATTAAGGCGGAGGGGTACCGGTCCAAGTGGTCCATGAGAGGGAAGGATACCCTCATCTGATGACATGGAAGACAGCGAAGACAGTGAGCTGAATCCCATATGGCCCTTGCCAAATCCCCCATTACGTCCCATGGAGATACCTGGGTTGGCCATGAGGGCATCGGCTCGGTCAAAGACATTCCCATGAAATGCTGCCGCGAATGAACCACTTTGCGGGGTCGTGGGAACTGTCGCCTGCATTGCAGGGCCCAAAGCAGCACTCTGGGGCGTGATTGGGACTTGGGTTGGCGACATGCCGCGTGGAGGATACGATGTCTGCCCATTCATGCTGCCCGAAGAATGGAACAGGGAGTGCCAAGGCGACTTGAAGATGATGTTAGTCGTCTCCTTGATACTCTGCTGAATCGGTCGCAAGCGGGCCCTGGTATCAGGTGGAAGTGGCACACTATTGGGGCCGTACTTGATCTGAGAGATCATGTCATACCAGGAGTGACTGAAATTGTTGCAAAGACTCCAGAAGTTCGCTTGCGTTCGAACCCCAGGCTCCTTGAGCTTGATAAGCGACAGTCTGCTCTTGAGAGCCTCCGTCTGTTGGATGACATGGCCACACGTGGTGATCAACGCTTTCCAGTGCTGTATTACACTTTCTGGTGTCCTTTGATACATGGCGTTCCTTAAGCCACCCGCCAGTTGTGCGTGAAAGCTTGGCAGCGTACCCATGACAAGATCGGTTGACCTTTGCAAAGATAGGAAGATCTTCTCAAACTGACGATCTTCTTCTGTAAACTCAGAAGAGATCCCACGACTTCCTATTGAGGAGAAAGATTCTCCTGATCGAGGAGTGGCCGAGGCAATGGTAGCGGTACGGCCATTGCCATTAAGGTAGGTAGCAGAGAAGGGCGCGGGCACTGGAACATCAGTAGCAACACGCAAGTTGATCGGGTGGTGTACCAGTGTGCCGTTGCGGTTGCGAGCTCCAGTTGACCTGCCAACAGTAGGAGTAATGGAGGGTTCACGTGCATGTGCTCGGATGGTCCGCTCGCTCGTTTGATCCCCCTTGGAGGCTGCTTGTCGACGGCCATCTTCAGCACTAACAGACGACAGTGTCACACGAAGTTCCATTATACTATTATAGAGCAACATAAGAAGCGTTCGAATGTATCGAGCGTCTCCGTTGTTCACAAAAGTATCAATATTGTCCGCCAGAAGTGTACAAACGTGACCATATGCGCTGACTAGGGTCTGACAAGCCCGGTGTACGTTTTCGTTCTCTCGTTGAGAGCGATCATCAAAGTCGACCAAGGCGTTCTCGTGCTTTTGAATCTCTTGTTCCAATTCCTCCACATGTGAATTGGTGTTGTAGAACACGATCTCGAGACTGGATCGCTTAGCAGATCCATCACTTGTCAAGCTCATCAACATCTGGATCATGGGATGGATCTGGAAAACCGAGTAGAGGATACCCTTAGCGGCTTCAATTACTGGATCGTATACCTTCGATTCTCGTCGTCGCTCTGGAAGGACTGAAAGGCGTCTTACGTAAATTGGGCGTGCGAGATATGGCTCTGTTGGTGTCGCTGGACTTTTTGTCGTTGCTTGATTACCTTGCATGGCAGATCCATGACTCAAACCACGATAATGACTGAAACGGTTATTCACTTGCATCTCATCAAGTGTACTGAGGTCGGAAGGCTTTCTTGAGACAATACCCATCCGTCTGTTGCGGCTTTCTGACCGTTCTGCCCTAAGTAGGCTTTCGGAGTTGCTGCGAACACGTTCATTGACATTTCCAATTGTCAGAGGCATGACACCGGGTCGTCGAAAAGCGCTGTTTTGCTGCGAGAGTCCGCGATAATGTGACCTCGACGGTATTGGAGGCGCGCGTGACCCAATGTTGGGAGAACGAATATCTGGCAAGTCGGCGCCACTCACTTTGACAGGAAACCTTCCGCTTGCAACCCTCTTCAGGGGAAACCGCGGGGTTTCTGCACCCTCGCTCGATTCGTCTCCCGTGTTGTCAGATTCTGATCGGCCATTGAGGGCATACTGCTTTAGAAACCGTTTAATCTGTAAAGTCACCGCCACCTCCGTCACCTCGTTATCTTTTTGAATGCCCTCATGCGGGGGGCTTGCAGCTTGCACTTGAATCGCATCCCGCGGCGGAAAGTTGATGGGGTTGCCTTCAAATTTGATCACCTGCAACGATCCCATGTCGGCGATGCAAAGTGGTAATTCTCGTATTTGATTCTTAGGGATAGAAAGCACCTTCAATGACGAGAGTCTCGCAATATCTGGAGGGAGAGTTCGAAGTTGATTTCGGCCGAGGTCAAGGATCTCCAAGGATTTCAAGTCACACAACTAGCAGCACTGTTAGAGGTTGCTTCAACGTAAAAGGAGGAGTGAGATATACAGGCATGGGGAATTCCTTGATCTGGTTGCCTCGGATGTTGAGATATCGCAATGATGTGCATTCGGAAAAACGAGCAGGTAAAGTTGTCAGTTGGTTATGAGACAATGCTAGTCTGGAGACCGTATAAGTATCAGCGTCCGGCCGCGTGGTTGAAGATGAACCCGTGGGAACGGACCGTTCCAGTTCACCTTTAACGATGTCGACGACTTCATCTGGCAATTTTTGGATCCCTTTGCGACTGAGGTCAATAGTGACTCCAGTCCTGAGCCCTGTGCTAACAGCACCTGCTTCGGCTGCTTGACTCTCGCTTTCGATTGCATTTTGCATCGCCTCGCGTGCGAGGAGGATGACTTGAGCCGCCGACATGCCGGCGGCAGAAAGAGATGAACTGGATGGAACGCTTCGCAGATTAGGAATAGGAGGAGGTGGTGGCGGGCCGTTGGATGTGGCAGCTGAGTTTGGAACTGGACGTCGTCCAGATGTATGATTTTCGGGCAAGCTTCTTGGAATTGAAGCCTGCGATGCAGAACCGACAGACGAGCCGGCGAGTCGGTCTGGCCGCTCCATAGTGGACGGTCAGGTATAAGAATGCGCGGCTCAAGTACGAAACGTGGAGAGGGCACGCCGGTGGAGAAATCGATCGAGGGGGAAAGCCGTTGGAATTTTTATGACGATATGTCGATATTTGAAGGATAAACCGTTTCAGAAACCCCTCTGTTGCTGTGTCTGCGTTTGTCTTTTGATCAAAGCGCAGGCGCAAACCGAGGCCCGTTTGTCTCAGTAAGAACTGAGCCTGCGATCGTTGTCTCTTGTGTTTAGGCCAATCAAGGCTGCGTCGGCGATGAGTTCGAAAAGGTCATGATTGAATATTCGATCAGAGCCAAAAGGCAGCGCGTTGTTCAGGATTTGGCCTGTTCGTATCGAGCTGAGCGATGGAATTGGAGTCGAGCGTATTGTGTCGTTGGTGCTCGAATGGGACTATGCGATGGCAGTGATTGGCGAGGAGCCGTTGAATGGAGGTGAATCAAAGAGAGGGTTTGGAGAGAATGGATGGAGAGGAATGTTGCAGGAAAGGCCGTGATGAGCTGATTCAAGTTCGGAGGCGATGAGGTCGGGCTGAGATTCCGTCTTTGGTAAGTACTTTGGTTAGCAACACTGCGGCAAGATGGAAGGAAAGGGTGGTGAAGATACCTAGTGACCGGGATGACCCCCGTTAATTCTCCCCTAGACCTTGGCTGTTTGAATGCAGACTGGTTCTAGATATCAAAAACTCAAAACAGAGTCAAGCCAAACGAAAAACGAAAGTGTAAGAGAGCTCAATCAACAGAGGATAGTTAGGCACATGCTGCAGCCAATGATTTGGGACAAGGTTTAGGTACAACTTTGTTACTGTTTTTATGGATCTTAGTGCATCATTCGAATAGCCTTAGCAAAAAGGCACAGAAACAAAGCAGCTCTGGTCTGGCTACTCCGTATTCATATCTTGATAATTCGTGTTAATCATTTCTTGTTGCTTTCTCACTATTTTCTCTACCATCTTCCTCCAATCACCCCTAGCACTCCCTTGTCTCATGCTTGGATAGGGGATAGCGTATCAGATAGGGGTAACAACCCATGGAGGTGTTTTGGTCAGCACTTCAAGCCTGGGGCAACTTCGAACGTGGGACCTTAGCGCCAATGGACGGTTGGGTCCATCGTAAACCCCCAGAAGTGAAACACAGTGCGGTTGGAGGCTGAAGTGCTGCAGACTCCGCTAGGACCTCACCCCAGAAACCTTTTTCCTCCTCCCAGCGCCGCTTCCTAGCAGGCCGTTTCTGTATGCCTCCTCAGGTTCCGTCTGAGTGGCTGGTGTATCAGCCACTGATGCACAGTATGACTTTTCTGTAAGCGAGTCCAACATCGGTGTGAACTTCAGATAAATCCATAAAATTAATCCATGCTCACAGATAATAAGGATCGTGGACGACTCCTTGTCTATTGAGAACTGAAGATCAGTCGCAAAGGAGAGACGCACTAAGTACCAACTCCAGCCAACCGACACATGCAGGACAGAGTACATAGTTTAGTTCACAACACGATACAACACGAGGCGAGACGAGGCGAAGCGGCAGCTGTCAGGATGGAAGAACGAGGGGTAATGACAACCTATGAAACAGCGAAGCCTCCGTCAACATCATCGTTGGCGGGCATCTCCTCAGGGATGGCTTCCGTTGGAGGGCGGGCTAAGAACATGTCTGGCTGTGCTATCTCGGAGTTTGAACCCCTGTCCAAGCCCAGGCGGGTAATGCAAGGTACGGGAGTCGCTGAGTAAAAGCCAGTAAACAGCACAAGCTGTTACTCTTATGTCACATACATTATCCCCTGCTGGGCGTTTGTGCCGTGGCTATAGAGAGCTGCAGTAATTGAGTTTACACAACGCTTGCAATTCGCTGTCTTTTATCTAGCCCGATATTAACGTGGATTGGATTGAATGTGAATTTACCACGTGACCTTCACTCTTCATAGAGGCTGTTACTGCACGGAGTAGCAGCTCATGCTGATCTAACGCTAGAACCCCTGCTCATCGCTCTGGTCATTTTCATCGTTTGCGAAAACAGCCTGTCATAGCGAGGCTGTTTGGCAGTGCTGATCCGGTGGATCGTCCCCGAGAATTGCAACTCTGGTCCGTAAAGTCAGAGAGCTTGCATTAACATGAGCTAAAACATTCACAGCAAAAACAGTGTCAATCATTATCAACAAATACCAGGAAAGCGGTTCACCCTTGTTCAACCCACCACGAGTTGAATCGCTGGCGCAGACATACCCCAATAGCATCAACCACATTTTTTTTTATGTTTGGCCATCGTGAATTACACAGGAGTTCACGCAACTAATATGCCTCCTCTAAAGAGGACAAACTCATGCACAGACATAGGCTTTACTCTTCGGCGGCAGTTTCACAAGGAGGAATTCAGGTATGTCGATTATTGTGCGTGTTCTCTCTTTGCATCATGCTTACTGAGCTCTTATTCGCCAGGCCTCACCAACGTGAAATTATCGAAGCAGCTCTCGATGGTTATGATGTTTATGTCCAAGCAGCCACATCCTTTGGCAAAAGTTTGTGCTTTCAATTACCCGCAGTTATCGACCAAGGCAGTAAGCGATCAGCCATCATATGTTTTTCGCTCATCTAACCACAATTTAGTTACTATAGTTGTGTCTCCCCTACTGAGTTTGATGGTGAGAAGGTCTTATCCGTTATCGTTTACAGTTCTAACACTCACCAGATCAACCAAGTCGATGCCCTCAAAGCTTCAGGTATTGAGGCCAATTCTTACAACAGCATCACTCCTTATGACGACAAGCGCCGCATTGAGCGCGACCTTGAGAGCGGCCATCCAAGGACTCGGTTACTCTATGTTACACCCGAGTTGTGCTCTGGTCCACGGTTTCGTGAACGCCTGCAGCTTGTTCATAAGCAGAAAGAGCTTGCACGTATTGCCATTGACGAGGCCCATTGTGTATCAGAATGGGGCCACGACTTTCGAAAAGACTTCAAGCGCTTATCCTGGTTTCGAGACACGTTCCCAGATGTTCCAATAATGTGTCTCACTGCCACAGCAAACCCACAGGTTCGCCAAGACGTGCTATCCATCCTAAAACTCGACCAAACTCCCGAAAGAACAAAGGAGTTTCTGATGAACCCTCAACGGCAAAACTTACATCTAGAAATTCGTTACACCAAGGACGAAGAAGACAATCGTCTGCAGGATTTTCTGCGGTGGATCAAGGGTGTCTATGCCCGCCGTAAGAATGGTGAAAGAAGAGCAGAACTTGACCAAGTGAACGAGAGACCAGAGAGTGTTCCCGGAATCATATACACCATATCCAGGGACGAATGCGAGTCCCTTTCAGCCGCTCTTCGCGCAGAAGGTATTGGCGCCATGCCTTTCCATGCCCGGCTTTCGAAGGATGTCAAAGAAGAAACACTCTCCCGATGGATAAATAATGAGTCTGGGTATGATATTATTGTTGCCACGACCGCCTTCGGCATGGGTATTGATAAGAACAACGTACGTTTTGTTGTTCACTGGCGCATTCCCAAGTCATTTGAAGGTTATTACCAAGAAGCTGGTCGTGCAGGCCGAGACGGGAACGCAAGCTATTGCTTCTTGTACTACAGTCGAGAAGACCTGGAGCGAGTCACTAGGTTGATCAGATCTGATTCTAAAGACGAAACGAATCAGATTGCAAGGCTCAAGAGTCTACAAGCGTTGGCTCAATATTGTGAGGACACTGACAAGTGTAGGCACGCAGCCATATGCAGGTACTTCGGTGAAACAAGTACACCTGACTGTGACTTTGCCTGTGACTGGCACAAAGATCCCCAAGAACTCGAAACGAGGTTTATGAGAGGCCTAGCGAGTGAGGAGTGGGTTAGCACGCAAGCAATGCAGGGTACTTATGATGGATATTATGACGACTAATGATACAAATTTCCCATGCGTGTTCTTCTATCATAGTTGCTATGGGGATGATTATGTGGTAAAGTCGGGGTTTGATATTAGTTCATGACTGGCCATTGAGCCTGCCCGTCCCTACCAAGGGTTGGGAAACCAAGAATATCGGAAATGTCCCATTCTGTAAGGTTGTTCTAGCTCATAGTGTCAGAAAACTCTCGGCTTCTTGTAGGGGATGAAAACTCACATTTGAGAACAAATCTGGACCGAAAAAGTCCGCATTCAAGCTTTCCGAGTCCACTACAGATTCTTGGGGCGTTGTGATTGCTTGAACATCTCGAAGCATCATTATGCAGTCACGCAGCGTAGGTGTTATAGTCTCATGGACAGCCGATTTCACTGGTCGACCCGTTTCTAGTGCTCGGATGTGCGCTAAATGAGCATTTGAGAAGAGAAGTCTCTTGAGACTAAGGTTACCTCGTGCGATCATGCAGCGGAGTTGCACGTATATCTCCTCGAGAATCTTGATCATGGGAGCACGAGTGGCCCTTGCCATCTCGCTGAGGACTTCTGATTCGTGATTTGCCGAATCGTCTTGGAATTCAGTAATAACCTCGAGAGCTAAGATAAGCATGGCATCGAAGCTTAATGCACACTTGAATAGACCTCGTCCGACAAATGACAAACGAGACAGGTCGTCCCATACTTGTATCGGCAAGTTAAAGTCAGCGCCCTTGCTGCCAGATGCGATGACCAGAGCTGCCTCGACACACACCTTGCGAGAGAGGTAGAATCGGGGATCATTTCTCGCCTGGAGCATAAAGTCGCGGTGAAGAAACATGATGAACCGGCGCAAGTGTAAATCCATGAGCTTGCGATGAAACTCATTTGCCTCAAGACTCGATCCCCTTCTGGAATTTGTTTGATCCTGTAGAGTCACATGGAAGAAAGTTGCGACATCTCGGCACGCAGTTCGCAGTTTTGATCCTAACTCCAAGGCCCTTTCATATGTTTTCTCGTGTCGAAAGTCGTTGAGCAAGCGGATGACCTCTACCCTTAGCGATAGGGATTTTGCTAACAAAATTTGCAGATATGAATCAGTAAATGTGCCCATGGGCTTTGGTGCCTTCGGGTAAGTCGACTCAAGCTCAGAGTCGTCAAAGTTTGATGGGATGGAAGCATCATAATCTCCTTCGGAAAAATGCAATGGTAAACCAAGATCCAGACATGACTGTACGGCTAATTCCAAAACAGTGGCCCATAGTCGAGCACGAAACTCCTTCTGAAAGAGTGACATGCCTGGGAAGAGCTTAGGATCGCGGTGAAGACCCATGGTAATAGCAGCACGCAAAAGTGAGCCTGAGGAGAGCCACGATGTCGCTCCGCGGCAGTTGAAAGTCGATTGACGTGCAATTATCAATAAACAGAATACTTGCAGCCCATCGAGGTTATATGTAGTCTTCTCATGTGGCCCTGTGAGCCACCACTGCGCGTTCTGGATCCATGTTTGCGCCAGTCGCCATAAGTGGTTTATCTCGGCTTCGGTGTCGAACTTCGCGAAGGTGGTTCCAAGAGCAAGAATCAACGTTAACCTAACAAGAGATACAGTTGGTACAGAAGATGGTTGCTCACTGATCCATATCCGATCGTATTCCCGCCTGAACGAGGGGACATGGACGATGCGATATATAGGCTCAAATGTGCGCAGGTAGCAAGCAATAAGCTCATCGCAAACCTCCTTGGTAGGGAGCGTCTCTCTCAGGTCTTGGATGGGCTGGTCGAGTGTCGGAAAATTCTGTTTTTTGAGACCAAATCGTAGCATACGAGCCTCTCTCAGGGCATCATAGAAGTCTGACTTGGCATCCTCCCAGGATGGTTCAACCTCAACGGGGTGGAAATTGCCCGAAATGGGAAACTATGAAAGTTAGGACCAGCATTAAAAGCAAGGGTTAGCAACAGCTATATTTATCTTAGACTTGCCTTTTCTGCAGTATGAAGCCAGTGTGTTTGGCCAAATAACTTAGTCTTTTCTGGTCCCTGGCGCAGTCTCGGTGTAAAGGAAGGAATCGAAGTTGATGGGGTTGAACCCGAGGTTTGAGGGGGTGGAATAGTTTCAGAAAGCTGGATCTCTCGACTTGATACTGGAGCATCATCAGTGTTTTCGGGTCTTGCTGGCCGAGTGGCCTGATCTTGGTGATGATCCAAGGTGTTAGTCTGAACCTGTGGATCTCTCTGCAGTGTCATGATAGCTTCCTCTCTTTCAGTCCGCGCCTCAACCCCCGACAGAGCTCCACTACGCTCATTTGCTTCAACGGGGCTTCCATCACGGTAAGAACATTGCATCGGTGCCCGGGCCCGGACACAACCATTACATGGTTGGCCCAAGTTACAGCGAATCTTGCGGCGTCGGCATTGTTCGCAGGACCGAGCGGGTCGCCTTCTGCGGCGTTTAGGCGGCGGAGGGTTCCCTGCAGACGATACCACCGAGGATTCTCTCTGTGGCATTATGGTTGTCACCCGATTTCAGGTTACAGAACAGGTTCGAGGAACTCAGATGTAATAGATCTGGATATAAGTGAGAAATTCAACATGCCGAGCTTTATCCCCGATATTTCTTAGATCCGAGAATAATCAGAGGGTGACAAAATAATGTACTCATATCTGGTGAATATCAGGACATTTTGACAACTCAGTCAATCACCGATGCCGACACCGAAGTTCGGGCTAACGAAGACGGCTACCCTAGAGATTTACAAATCAAATGAACCGTCACTTAGAATTATCAATGCTACTTGGACCATACAGAGTGGATGGAAAATCCAGCCTGATAAAGTTTGATCGTTGTCTTGAGGACAAGCCCATGAAACCTCTGAGTCTAGGACTTATTGACAAAGTTTTGGTAGACCCCGAGAGTTCAAGACAGTTCCGTCTGACATTATTGTTGTTGAACTTGATCAAAGCTTGTAAGTGCTAATTGGCACTTATATGTTCTATCACCTCCCGGTAGAGCTAAGGCACCCAACGATGACGAACAGGACTGATGATGTCTGGTTCGGACATCGTGAAATCGAACCCTTGGTGCTCAGCTCGGAAGGTTTGGATTTTTGTCCTTTTCTATACCTCAATATATCCATTTCTCTCAAAACCATATAGTGTAGTCTTTGAATAGCATCATACTGTCGTATTAGTAAACATGCTCTTTAGAAGCGCAAGAGTAATTTCATATTTTTGCTGAGTGTTGAATTTCCGTTTGAGCATTAATGTTCTGGAGTCTCATTCAGTGCTTTCAAGGTAGGTACAGAGAGAGAGAAATCAGATCACCATAAAGCTCCCATATGTGAGTATGCAAGTCCTCTCAAGATTTATCTATTCCCATCTGCCTTTCCTTGGCGATCAGAATCTTGGCATTCAGACCTGCCAATAGTGGAACGAAAAGTTGGAATTAACCCCTTGGTGAGCAATACCAATACAATCGCCAAGACCCTAACCACCATCACGATCGTCCTGCATAGTCTTTACTTTGCAAACATCCATGTTATATTGTTGCAGATACAGTCAAAGATTCAATAATGTCAACAAGTTTGAGGCCGATCGAATGCTGAAATCCGTGGATCTGTGAAGATTTAGCATGTATCTCGCTTCTGCAATGCTGCACGTCAATTAAACAGCACCGCCATAGTGATTTTGCATTTCATTAGCACAGTATTCTGAATACAGTTTTGTCAGTCATGAGGAGTTTAATATTCAGACCCACAAGATAGATATAAAGAGGAGAGTTGCTTGTCCAAGACACGCCATAGAGGCACTGGCAACTTGACGCCAAGGCCTGTTCATGGGTGCTCATGTTGTCGTGACATAGTAAAAGAACTGGTATCATCAAGATAAGACAGTTTGGGAAGCAGACAAACGCTAGACCAATGCTTTTCCACATCCCGTCGCATCGTGAGGCACAAAAATCCACGCCAGATATTATTATTACGTATTAGCCAACATGGAGCTTTCGTTCAGCCCAGCTCCCAGGACTCGCCCCAGATCTCATTAAGATTCAGACCCAACAACTCCAGACTCGGATCTAGGTTGAAGGGTTGAGTGGGATCTCCTCCCATCATCCACGGGGCCTGGCTCGGGTCGATCGGAGCGGTGGGCATTGTCGGCGTAAACGAAAAGGGGGTTACCGACTGGATACCAATATTAGGAAACGCCCTGCCATGGAAGTCAAGCTTCATTACCTTTGGCCGGTCATGCAGCGGTATGTTAGGCGTAGGCGCGGGTCCCATGTTGCCTGGCGGCACGCCGTTCATAGCAGCCGCTAGGTGCTCACCAGACACTGGAGGCTCTTGGTTGGCAAGGAGACGATAGTGCAAGTTGACGAAGCGTTCTGCTGACGTCGACTTGGCGACCTCGGGCTCCTTGGTTCCAAGATGGGCTTCAAGCAATCCCAGTGCTGCACACATAATAGAATATCCCCATGGCTCATTGTTGCCACATCGCAGTAAACGATCCTCCTTCATGGCGATACACTTCTCAATCAACTTGAGTGTGTGATGCGAGTTTATCATGATCATGTTGGTGGAGCCTCTCGGCTGCAGCATTGTGACACTGCAGAGGTTAATGGCTGTTGTGAGGGCATCTTCTCTGAGAAAGTTGAGACTGCGAACGCCTTGTTCATACAGCTTGTCATGTAATAAAACAGTATCTCGTGCTGCATTGTAGTATATAATTTCCGAGTATTGATACTTGGAATTTTGCTTCCGGAGTTTTAGATATGGCTGATGCAAAGGGATAATGTACTGCCTCAGCTGAACATGCAGGAGTGTGTATGCAATCAAAGGATTCTTCTTTCCCTTGACATTTTCCAAGTTCATGTCCCAAGAGGGAAGGGCGTCAATCTCCTGTGTCAAATCATTGGTGTATCGAATAACCTGGTCATAGTCTATTTCAGATGACGGACCAGTCAGAAGACGGCTGAGTTCCAAGCGCAGAGGTAGACTCTGACGAGCTAGATGCTGGAAAGAAGAGAACGTATACTCCTTAACAGGCTTTGATGGCGGGAGTACAGTGGTACTTTCATCAAAGTCGTCATCATCCAGATTACGAGGAGCGTTGGTATCGTAGTGAAGCTGGCTGACCAGGGTGGGCAGACAGTGGTCAAAGGACGCCTGCATGTCGAATTCTTGGACTGTTGCCCAAATTCTTCGACGCATTTCTTGGTGAAAGACGGTGATCTTTGCTGCCATGTGGCTTGGCTCACGATGCAAGCCGACGGCAATACCGTCTTGGATGAGAGCACCAGAGCCTGTCCAAAAACGCTTCTTCTTGATGGTGTTGACTCTCTTTCCGAGATATAAAAGACACGCTACTTGATAATGAATTAAGCGTCGGTGCTTCTGGCTTTGTTTTGATGACCACTCATCACATGCCTTGATCCATCGTTCTGCCCAGTGACGAGCATTCGACATCATGCCGATGAACTTGAGACTCTCGTGAGTATGAACGCAACTTGCTACAGCCATCATTGCGAGGATAAGTGCAGTGAAGGCAGCATACCGTTTGGTGGAGCCGGGTGCCCAATACTCGGCGTATTCCTTCTTGAACGTGGGAATATGAACAATGCGATGTACTTGCTCAAACTGGTCGAGGTAAACATCGATGAGTGTATCAGACTCCTCCTTGGTTGGCAACAGAGCCTCCAGTTCCGGATCCGGGTCCTCGAATATCTTTTCGCGGTCCTCGCGTCGTCTTTTCCGATCTTTACGGTCATGAAGAATAACTGGTCGAAGCCACTCATCGGCCGTCTCCTTCATGAAGGGGCACAGACCTGTCAACTCGACAAAAGCCATACTGGCATTGTGCGGGCCAAAGTATCGAGTACGGAATCCCCTGCCACGGAAGAACCGAAGTTCTCCTTTCTCACCCGACATGTTGGTGGCTTCGATGGACTCATGAACCTCGCGGACCGAAGGGTCCTCGACGTTTGCATTGCCATTGGCATCATCTTTGGTCTGGGGAGAGGTGGTTGTGCCGGCGAGGGTACTCCCGTCGAAAGATACGCCAGGTCGGGAGATTTGGTTCTTTAGCTGAGCTATCTCAAGCTCCAATCGGCGAATTCGATCGTGATCTTGGCGTACGAATTCAGGGTCTCGTGGGGATAGACCCGTTGCGGGATCGACGAAGCGGCGAGAGTCGAGCTGAGCGAAAGGCGGCGGAACGCCAGATGAAGCGTTAACAACCTCTCCGTTACGAGATTCATAACTACATCGGTCGGGAGTGCCGCTCTTGATGCAACGCTCGCACGGGAAACCTCGGTCGCACGACAGCTTTCGGCGGCGGCACTCCAAACAACTGAGGCGGACACGCTGCCGCTTGCGGGCGGGCGGCTGGCCCGAGTCATCTCGGGACCCAGGCTTTCGGTCACCGTCCGAGTCCGGGGTCTCACTTCGGTCTGAGGAAGCCATAATCGATGACAGAAGGCCCGGAGCTTATCCAGCGTTGTGCGAATGCCGATGCGGATGCGGGTGCCGTTCGGAGTTACGAAGGAGGAAGAGGAGGAATCGCTCCACCAGCAAGTGAAAAGAGATACCTTTATCAATCTGATCTGATAATTTTGGCAGAAGAGTTTTTACTTGTGCCGAGCGGAGATACGAAAGCAGGGGTCTTCAGTCTGTTGTTGGTGAGGTCAGGTGACCGTCTATGAAATGTATTTGGCAAGGAGGAAGACCTAATCAACTCCAATCGAGTTGAATTGATATGATTTTCTTGTGAAATTGTTCAATAAGCAACCGCACGCCTATCAATAGGATTTCTCCACTGACTTTGCATCCATTGTTCATCTTAGAAAGATTCTTCGGAGTTCTAAAAGACCAAACCATTGACATGTGAATCAACCAAGGCCTTATCTTCAGAGCTTCAAGTGTAGACATGAGTGCTGGCGATTCCAATGTACCACAACTGACCTCATTTCTCTATCACCATCTACTTGCATCGTTTTAATGATCAACCAGATCGTTGCCGGTAAAACAGAGGATGACGCGACTCCGAGGATGTGGCTTCCTCAATGCCACACTGCATTGAATTCGAATCTACGGGGTACCCTCGCTCAAGATCGATGGAAATCACAAATCATC
This sequence comes from Fusarium concolor, assembly GCA_013184415.1. Lineage (NCBI taxonomy): Eukaryota > Fungi > Ascomycota > Sordariomycetes > Hypocreales > Nectriaceae > Fusarium > Fusarium concolor. The sequence goes on from JABCJY010000152.1 coordinate 120,600, forward strand.
CACGTGAGCAGCCATGATTCAACCATTAATAAGCGCACAGTCGCTGCAGGGACTTCTTCATGTCGAAGCGCTTATAAACTAACGCGGGGTGAACTGGCCCTCAACCTGAAACCGAAAACTGACTCGCATATGGCGGTCAACAGAAGCTGAGAATCGTTCTGGAAGAGTCGCCGTGTTGACAATCTTGGTCGTGGATCAGAGACAATGTTCTTGGTGTATTAATTGGCAATGGTTGTCACACCCAAACAGAGCCTTTACAGAGAAGTCTCCACGAAACTGCGTTTGCGACATTGCAGCCACGCAAACCTTGAATCATTGGATATTTTGCTAAGAAAACCTCAGGCGGATCATGAGTTTTCTGCTGCATTATCCTGGAGCTCTGTTTCACCTGAAGCGCACAGAACTTGCGGTACGACGCTGCCCCAGTTTTTGCCCCAATCTATCTGCCAAAAGCAATCAAGCCGCTCTGCACGATTTTGACAGAGGCTTTCAATCGTTGGTTGATTTAAGAGCAACGTAATCTTGGTATGAACTTTGAAGCCTCGTGTTTGCTATGTCGTGCATTAGTCCAATATGGGACAGACTAAAGGAGTGTCAATGCACCTACCACGAGTTTCACTTGAACTCGACATAACAAGGAGACGAGCTCAACAATCAGACCGGAATATCCGAATTAAATCTCGATAAAGTCACAGATCAAGGATCGATGGAAATAGCATTGAAGCTAATCCGTCAAATGGTCCGTGTAAGACCACTTCCGCTATTTTGAGATGATCCTCAATGCTAGATGCACCTCATCCATGTTATATGCACAGGGGACTTTATATCAAAACTGGGATGTAATAACGTACAGGGCTAGTACTAGTCTCGTTACAGTTGTATGTGGCCTTCATGCCCAGCCTGGGTGAGCCCCCTTGCCCACCTAGATCTGGGGGTTTATATATATGGCAAATAGGAAAACCTATGTTTTGTAATATTTGAGCATTCAGTATTCCTCCGTTGGTGTCCACTTGTCGACATTATTAGCCCTAATGCCACTGAACGGGTATGAAGCTCACATCTTGGGCAATTTGCTCGTTAGCACTTGTTGCTGGAACGTTTGGCGCAGACAGACCTGAACTGTTCAAGAGTCTACCAGGCTGTACCGTAAGTCCAAGCAAGGTTGAGCAAGGGGACCGACTTATACTGACCACTCGTAGTCATCATGTCTTGACTCTTACAGCAAATCGGCATTCGATCCCCTGGATATTTGTAACGACAAGAATGCGAAGCAGGAACTCGATGACTGCTTCGCGCACGACTGCAGCGATTTCGAAAGATTTGGTACGATAAACACTGGAAGATAGAGCGACTGGATTAACAGACCTTAGAAATCGCAAAGATTCATGCGAATGCGTGTGACAATAAGCCGAAGGACAACCGGTTCAACCACTATGTTTTGCTAGTCGCAGAAGTTCCAGCATGGGTCTCTCCTTGGCTTCGGGTGTATTCAAGCTGGGTCACTTATGAAAGCCTCTCTCTGGATGACTATCTGATGGTGGTTTGCGGAGTAAGTTGGGATTACGGCTTGTTGGATGGCCAATTCTAACCGACTTCTAGTTATTATATACAGTCTTTGCCACGCTTGTCCATTTTGGTAAGTTGCATAATTTGCTTAAATATGAACTCGAGCTTACCAATGTTCCCAGCCCACTCCGTCACAGGTGATACCATCGCATGGAATGCGGTCCCAGAATATATCACAGATGGACTCAAGGTTGGTTTTATGATACCACTGGTGCGAGTTGTAAACTGTTGACACCATGCTAGCTTATTTTTATGGCGGACATCTTTGAGCTCGCCTGCTCGTGCCTATTAAGAGTAGCGATCCTTCTCGTGTGCCTTCGTGGATCATTCTCTGGCCGACATATTATGACCGCAGCCGCAATCTTGTTAATAACGACTCTCTCGTCTATTGCACTAGCCTTGCTGAGAGTATTCCGATGCTCGCCAATCGCGTTCGCCTGGGAAGGCTGGACTCAAGATGCAAGAGATGGAGAAACCGGTGGTTGCTTACCTCAAGACTCATTCGCATATGCCGCATCTGCAATTGACATATTTCTGAATGTTGCCTTTCTTGCAATGTTATTTAAACTTGTCTTTGAGCGAATCACGAATGGCGGGATATCTTGGTTACAAAAACTCGTCGCCATTGCACTGGGAGCCTTCGCGCTGGCGGTATCAAGTTTTCGAATGCAGCTTGCGGTCACATTCTTCACGAAGATGCAACCGGTTTGGAAGTACCATGATCGAATTATCTGGATGGATGTCGAAATTTCTATCTTGATCATATGGGCATGCCTACCTATCTGGCAGTCATTCACGGAGCCTGTGCCTTCGAACAATATAGAAGAGCCAAGGCAGCTTTCACGAATAGTCGAAGAGGCTAATATTCCCGAAACTCCATCAACAAATACGAAGATGCCGAGGCCGAATGTATGCCGGAGGGGATGGTTCGGGATCCTGGCAGGGGGGCGCGAAAAGAAACAAGTCGAGTCCAATTTGCACCTAGGAGACAAGACATACGGAAATGTCAGAACAGAGATACAGGGTGGTCAAAGATTCTCTATGATCTCCCAATGGACAGGCTTGATTGGGATTCAAGTCAGAACGAGGACAATTCGGCACGTCGATGAAAGTGGATGGGACGCGGAGAAGGGAACCGTAAGAGAGAATATAATGGCAACTTGACGAATAATGAGCTTAGACCTTCGATAATGATAAATTAATTTCCTATTCAACACACGTTGGAGACCAATGTAAATTTTTGCTTGTCTTGAGCTTAGGGTGTGCATGATGACTATCTATTAGATACCATATGCAAGGGCAGCTACTGTGTGTCACAAAGTCAAAGCTATATAGCTTAGATAGTTTTCATCATCGTACTGCCACAATAGTTATCGGGCTTTATTTTTGGGCTATTTCACATGTATGTATCCTTGATCACCTCGGGTCGGGGATTAATAGTACTAAGGGATCCACTTTCAACTTCACTTCCACAGAGCCCACTCAGTCTCGTCTCTCTTCACCATTAATAAACACTTCTCGAAACTACACCCAAAGGCACAACATTAATTGAAAATTAATACTTAAGGCTTCTAAAACTAAGAAAAATGATCTCTACCGACGATGCTCGCAAAAATCGTATTGTGTCGCACATGAACAAGGATCACACTCGAGAAATTTCCTATTATCTCCGCCATTTTGCCCACCTCTCTGCTTCTGCTGCCTCTTCGCCTGTCCTCAAGGATGTCGACCTGAGCGGTATGACTATCAAGTCAAGAGATGGAAAAGAGCACTTTGTCCCCTTCTCGCCTCCACTTTCTAGCTGGGCTGAGGTAAAGGACCGCATTGTCGACATGGCCAACACATCCCGCGAGGCACTGGGCCTCAGCGACGTCATCATCACTGCCTACACGCCCCCCGAGGGTTTCGGAATTTTCGTCACAGGATCCGTTCTCTTTTACTTCTTCTGCGCCGGGACGCTGCCTTGGGTGCAGCCTGGCACGCGTGTATGGGAACTGTTGAACGAAGGATTCCCTGGGGGTGCAACCTTCTACCACTGGCTGGTCAACGCCATCTTCTGGCCTGTCATCGGCATTCATCTTGTTGAATGCTTCTTTTTTGACAAAAAGCTGCAGAGGCATAGTGTCGAGAGGTTCTCTGGACAGTGGTGGCTCTGGCTCACCAACTGCTTTTTTGAGGGATTCCCGGCTTTTAAGCGCGTGGATGGGATTGTGGCCCGGAAGCAAGATAAGAGTGGCAAGACGCAGTGATAGTAGATGCGATGATTGTTGTAAAGGCACTCTGGAACTCCTTGAACGAGTGTCTTGCAAATCGGCGATTATATCGAGGAGTGCCCTATTACTTGTGAATCAGATCGAGGTGTGCAAAGGCTTAAAAACATCACTATTCGCATGATGCAATGCATCAATTTTGGGTTGATGAATGAATCCATTACAAAAAACATAGGGTCGCAAGCTGCCATTATATCAATAGCTACCTAGCGTGCATACGATACAGCTAGAAATAGGTAGAGGAGATTTTCGACTCTTAAGATCAATTCATAGACCACGCATGCGTCAGGCTGTAACGATGTGTCCAAATTATGTGCCATTGCAATTAGAAAATTTACGTACAGATCAATTTGACTATAGTATTGAAAACAAACTTAGACTATGGGTAGTCAGACCCAACCTGTACAACATGAGTGTAACGTAAATCCGAATTTGAATGTCGTCCCGCTGCGCAGTACGACCTACGACCCAGCTAGAACATATCGACACTTTAGCATTTGATATACTATAGATATAATGATCGCTGGTCTTTGGTATTAGAAAAGTAGCAAGTGACTCACCTCCGAGTTAGCATATGCTATCTAGCTTTTCTATTTGATCGCAACTTATCGGATACAAAGCGGTTTGATCCGGTCATGTTCATCTGCAGGATTCCATCAACACACGCATCTCAATGCGGGGGTCGCGTCTTGGACAACCACTTGAAATGTGTTGTGGATGTTTGCGAACCATCATGCTGTCGCCTTACCTCCTGCAGCAAGCTGATAGGTGTTGCATAAGCCCAAACCGGCATCGTCTTGTTTACAATCGCCGCCAAATCAATGCCTTCGATTCGCTGAAACATTAACAAGTAAGTCATACATGTAACATGACCTACATCGTCAACTTACCTGCATAAAAAGGTAACAACAAACTAGCCCCCCCCACAGGGTGCCCGCGATATCGCCCTCTCTATCATCCAATGTTAACTTAGGTAGTTCTCAGCTGGGCCCTATCAGAATGCAATCTGAACCCGGGGCAGTTGCATTCAGCTTTGCGGAGTTCGCAATTGCGAGACTTCGTGAGACTCTTGTCAACTAGCCACCGATGTATTTAAACCTCATTCTCCCTACACTCTAAGACTACTAAGCTCAAGTGACGTTGCTTTCACCATCACTAAATCTTCATCCTCTAATCTAAGTCTCCTTGTCAACTGACTTCACTTACAATCAACACTATCTATCAATTGGCTCACAGCTAAACATGCAGCTGAATAGACCGGCTAGTCTTTGATAATGCCCTCTGTGGTGGACAAAGCAAGTCAGTTTTCCTTGCAACAAAAACGATACGCTTTTACAAATCGATACCTTTCTGGAAAGAAACGCTTCACAAAGCTCTGTCATCAATTCAATTTCACCTCTCTGACCCAATACCGTCGTCTGGGTTACCAGCGATCGGATATGCCTCAGCAAGATTCGGAAGAACAAGTCTTTGTCACCAGGAATAAGAGCTCTTCCGCATCACCTGAACCCACTCAGAAGCACCGCTCACAACAGGTATCACCCTCGTTCACCTAGGACCATTGGATGTATGCTAAAAGTGCTTCCAGAAGTATTCAAGTGGTGAACCTCATAAATCACAGGTCAGCAAGGACCCGGAGAGCGGTCAGGGCCTTGGAGGTTCTCCTGCCTCCCAGTGAGTCTCATCATAACGATATATATCCTCAAGATGGAGAAACTAATTCGGATCCAGTCGCGGTCAAGCCAAGTTATCCATTACAAGACGCCGTTCTGAGGCTGTAGACAAGTGCGCAAATCTGCTCAACGTGCCTTTGCCCACGAATGGTGAAAGGCAAGCCGCCGATCTCAATCAATCCGACGTCGAGCCCACGAATCCGTCGGCGGCCTACTTGGACTACTGTATTAACAAAGAACTGAGACGACGCAAGCAGACTATTGTTGATAATTTGATGGCTGCAATTTCGGAATGTGTTGAACGAAGACTGGAAGCACTCGAAGAGGAGTGTGATCATACTTCAGGATCTCACTCTTCCTCGCGTGCTTTTCAGGCAGGACGACAAATACCTCCATCAGCTGGTCAGAAGAGATCTAAAGGTCAGCGCGGTCGGGACGAAAGTGAGAACGAGGAAGAAGATGACGGAAACTCCAGGAGGAAAAAGGACAATAAGAGGACTAAAACGACAAAAGATGATACTCGTCCCCGCTTCGCATGCCCCTACCATCAACGCGACCCCAAGAGATTCGGGACCGAAAGAACTTGTTGTGGCCCAGGGTGGCTGGAAATTGGACGAGTGAAGTAAGTCAGACTCGAATCCGGTTAAATACATGGCTAAATATTGCAGGGAACATCTTGAGAGAAGGCATAGTCTGCCTCCACATCAATGCCACCGATGCCTTCGCCGCTTTGACGAAGAGAAGGACTTGAAGAAACATCTACGAGCGGAGATTCCATGCCCAGTGAAAGATGCAATTAGTCTTCAGAGAGATCTTTTGGATGGATATGATGAAGAGCAAGCAAAGAAATTGAAGACGAGAGCAAGGATAGGTCCAGTTGATAAGTGGAAGGAGTGGTACTGCGTCCTATTTGATATAAAGGCCGGCTCTTCTGAAATTCCTTCGCCGTGTAAGTTACGAAATATTTTTCAACTACTCCCTAATACACACGGACTGAATCATATGACCAGATTATGATCCTTCATTCTTGGCCTCCAAAGCTCCATCCATCAAGATCGAGAACCCTGAGCAATGGCGCGAGTACTGGATCAAGGCGAAGCCGGCGATTCAGCAACAAGTCGCTATGGTAGTAGAAAATGCTTTCATTGACTGGGAACCTCGAATAAAGTTCAGTGTGATGGAACGTCTGCAGGAGCTGCCACGCATCCTTGCGAATCAACTACCCCCGTTTCCAGGTCTCAGTTCTGAAGAGACATCCACTGCAGCCGATGACCTTGAGTTTTTCTCTTACCTGGATTCTTTTGTCTCAGAAGATTACGGAGATGAATCGTTCGACTTCAAAGCATTGGACGATGGGGTTGCCTTGAATGACTCCTCTGCATTGGACATGGTCGCATCTTCGGATTCATCAGACGCATACCAAGCTGGCGACAGCTCGGCCACTTCTGTGGGAGACGACACAATGTACCAGCAATTTGATAAGTCAGTTTTGATGCCGACAAGCACTGACTTTGATCTTCCAAGAAACGGGTATTACTAACACCTAAAATTTCATAATGTTGTCTGTGTTTATTCACGGTTCTCTTACTCCTCTATTTACTCCATTCTGATACTATTGCTGCAACCACTCACTCTCTTTGTTCTTTGTTTCTCTTGTTCGCTGTATCCGTTGTTCATTCGTTCTTGACTAAGATTGGTCGATCAGACGAAATTTCGCACTTGCTGTGGCTGCTATGCCACCTACAGTGGGATCTGATATACCACGTATAAGAAAGACCTTGTGTTACTACGTTTGAAATGCTGTATTATGGATGACACTCGTTTGGAGAACGTTTCCTTTGTACAGAGTCAGATGTAAGAGTATTTATTACCTAGGATATCACTATACCGATAAACAGATTGTTGCACTAGCAGAGACAAGATAAACAACAACTATATATATGGATTGGCACATAATATTAATATTGATTGGCCAACATACCTACTATCGACATTCTTCTGCGTAACAGCCCCCCGTGGTTGGCCTCCCGCAGCTTGGCGGGGGACGACCCTCGTCATTGATGGAATTGCCAAACAAGCAACCTTTATAACCACAAAAAATATCCTGCTCCTTCTCCTTCTTCATTTTATCATAGTTTTTCTGGTAAATCGTATCTGCCCACGAAACAGGACTAACAAGATGGTTCATCCCACCATTCTCTATTTGACGGTAAAGCGATTATCCTTTTGACAACAACTTCATCAGAAATCCATCGACTGACCAGCTTCCCTAGCTCAGCCTTGCGCTGCTTATTATAGCCATGTCTGTGTCTCTTTGGTTCTGCCCACATGCCTCTGCTGACTCTTTGCAGCATCGTTCACGTCCGTAGCTCAAACCTTTCCCTCGCGATTTCGCCGACTCTGTCTATCGTCACAATTACTCTCCCAATTTTCGGATTTCTCAACACTGCCATCTACCCTCGCTTGAGTCATATGGCCAAATCATCTTCGAGCGGTGTAGCTCAGCTTGCTCCTTTGATTGTCCAAGTCCTGCAAGCGCTTGTCACCACTATTCTCGCGACGCTGCTCCTTGAGCGTGCTTTGCCCTCGGAAATAATGAGCTGCATGCTCGACAAAAAGTGGATGAACATGTTCCGTGCCCATGATGCAGGTAGCATACGCAGAATTCAGGATGCATTTGATTGCTGCGGGCTGAACACAATTCGAGACCGGGCCTATCCGTTTCCTGGTACGGGACCGAGCAACTGTGCCGAAACATACGGGAGAAGAACGGCGTGTCGAGAACCCTGGGCAGGTGCTCTGCAGACGTTATCGCTGCTAGATCTTGCTGTCGTTTTGGGTGTTGGCTTGGTACAGGTATGAAAGGGTGTCAATCTGAGGTTTCATCAGCATTCAACTACTGACGAAAGGGACAGATACTCGGCCTTCTTCTGACCAAGAGTGATTCTAACTGGTGGAATACTTGGGGAAATCATGGCCGCAGACAAACAAGCCAACACCATGAAAGCCGTCGACCACTGTTGATTGACAGGGAGAGGGATATCACTGAGGAAGAAGAAGCGGTCCCTGAGCGGCCAGAGACAGTCCCACAGGGTTATGGAAGTGTAAATGAGAACGAACCCGGTCCCAGAGTTGTGCCCTCATCCGTCATTGAACGGAACAACTGGACTGAAGATTGAGTTAGTCAAAGAACGGGAATAGGTGGAGGGTAAGGCATGGGAGGGGAGACACATGAGCCTGAGGGTAAACGGGCAGACCGTAGCTTAGTTGAGGTTCGGATTGAGTATGTGGCACCAATGGCCTATCCAACGTTAGCACCTGAATAGTTTGTTACCAATGCGCTTATGACACTTCTGTATTCAAGGTTCAAACAAAGATTTGTCATAAAAAGTCCCATCCACGTAGTGAGAACGAAGCTGATAGCTATCTCCAAAATATTAATATCCTCGATATATTAGAGATAGCCTTTTCCCAAACTAGAGGAAATCTATCGTTGTCTATACTGTATGGTTGGTCACCTTCCTGCCTCCCTACCCAGCTTCTCTAAGGCCGTCTCATATTCTTCCACTCTCTTTTCATCAATCTCCTCGATCCTTGTTCGCTCGACCTTCTGGGCTCTCTTGACTCCAGCACCCTTGGCAATCTTACCCCAGAACCAACCACTCTCGTCATCGCCAACAAGTGTCCATGCACATCCTGACCGACTAGCTCGAGCCGTACGACCAACTCGGTGAACATAACCAGCAACGCTGGGCGGCAGGTCATAGTTAATAACGTGATCGAGGTTGGGAAGATCGATACCTCGAGCGACAAGGTCGGAAGCGATCAAGAGACGAATAGGGGATGAGGGCATTGAGAAGGCTCGGAGAGTCTTGCGGCGTTTGTGTGTTGGTGTTGTTGATGTAAGTGTGCCAATGTGATCAGCCAACGAAGGATCCAACAGAGCGAGTAGTCGTGATAAACGCAGGGCGGATTCGTTGGACTTTGTGAAGATAAGCGAAATAGGGATATGGGACTTGAGCGTACGGCCTGAGGACTTCGGTTTGGAGCCAGCTTCGGAGTCTGAATCCGAATCGGAAGAGGTATCGGAACTTGTATCTGAGGTTGCATCAGAGTCGGAATCAGAGTCGGAATCAGAGTCGGAGCCTGAGCTCGAGTCAGAACTGGTTTCCGAATCTTCAGTCTCATCAGGTTTGGGTGGCTCGTCATCTTTATTCGGGCTGGCCATCAGCATGTCCTGGCTGCGGAGTAAATCAAGCAAGTAGAGTGGTTTGAGGTTTGTGTCGTGAACTCTGATTGCATGTTCTCTTAGCAGTCCTGGTAGAGAATGATCGGCGATCTGGGCATCGCCATCACTCTCCAGGACAATAAGTCGCGGCCGTTGTAGACCTAGCTGATTGAGAAGACTCAAATCTCTGGTAAGCGTAGCACTGAGAATGACCTTGCGAACACCAGAAAAGTCCATGCCTGGGAAGTCTCGCGCGGTAAACTTATTGACGCGAAATTTCTCCATGGCAAGGTCCAGCCAGCCTTGGAAACTCTGTGCGAGCAACTTGTCGGCCTCATCAACCACCAACCATCGAACATAATCAAGGCTGAAACCCGGCGTTTGTTCCAGGTGCTCAACGAGTCGTCCAGGAGTGCAGATCAAAACATCTATCTTGGAAAGGTAATCGACCACATATCCGTTCATATGGCTCAATCTGGGATCCGCGTCCTCCATACCGAGGCCTCCAAGGCTATCAGCTCCTGAAAAGCCCCATTTCAGCTGATTTCGACATCGGGTCTCCTCTTGTAGTTTCTTGTATGTATCGGGGTCATATCGAAGCTCCTCGTCCATAAAAGCTTTCTGTTCGACCGCCAGTGACTGACTACCGATTGAAATACCTACACGGATTCTTTTTCTATCGCCGCCGTCGAATGCCCTAGCGCAAAGTTCAAAGGTCTCTTGGGCTTGTTTAACTAGTTCGCGTGTTGGCAGAACTACTAGTGCACGTAGTCTTGTGAGACACCCTTGGCTGATATCCCGCACTACAGGAAGAGCATAAGCCAGTGTTTTTCCGGAACCGGTGGCGGCAGAGATAAGTACATCCCCTCTTTGCTTGCTCGTAGGCAGCAAAAGAGGAATGGCCGCAGTTTGCACAGCGAAGGCGTCTCGGAAGCCCTTTTCTTCCAGCACACGACAGGCCTTAGGTAGGATATCAAGCTCGGAGAAAGGCGTGCGTGTATCTTGAGAAACACGAATAGGCTCTTCCAGCCAGGAGGGAAGGATCTTGTAGTTCGGCTTCGAGGTCGTCAGAGAGCTGATCGGCTCTGGCTGAGGTAATGGTTCGAGGCCGTGAAGTTCGCCCTGGTCCTCCTCATCATCTTCTTCTGCAGGTAGCTCGCTAGCTAGCTTGAGAGACTTTTCTAGTCGGCTCATGACCATCTTGTGCCGTTTATTTGTTTCCTTATCGCGCCCTTCTGCTTCTTCTGCCTCTTCCGCTGGCTCAGCTTCTTTTTGTTTCTTTTTCTTCTCTCTTCTCCTTTCTCTTTTCGCCTCCTCTACTATCACAGGCTCCGGAGGCTCGGGGACGTCCTTAAGTTCTTCCACGGGCTCTGCAGCGTCGATCATGGATATATCCTCGTTGCGATCTTCGTCTTGAGGTGCGGGTGTGTTGATAACTTCGGACTCTTTACTTAAACCCCTGGCCTTCTTCTTCTTCTCTTTCTTTTCATTTTTCAGTTCCTTATCCTTTGCAGAGTCTTCGTCTAGGGTTTGGCTCTCTTCAGGCACCTCGCTCGCCTCCTCGGGCTTGACCTTGGTAGCTTTTTTCGACGGTTCGTCATCGTCGTCATGATCATCGTTGGTAGCTCCAGTTCTTCGCTTGCCTCTTCTGACTTTCTTCTTTTTCTTTGGCGCCTCTTCTCCCTCTTGTGTTGCGGGCTCTACTGTCTTGGGCTTTTTGCTACCAGGCCCTGTAGAGTTTTGACTCTCCTCTGTGGCGTCCAATTTCCGTTTAGGATTTGTTGATGGCTCATCATCAAAATACTGCATTTGGGGAGTCTCGACGGGCTTGGGTACAGGCGCAGGCTTTGCGCTCGGAGGGACGTATCGCGAATAGCTGAAAGCATTCGTCGCGGGAGCGGGAGCGGGAGTTGTGCTATTCGTCACATTTGGCGATTGCATTGAAGGGGCAGAGCTTGAATTGCTTCCGCCCTTCGTAGGAGGAACATATCTAGCGTACATTCTCTCGAAATGGCTGTTGCACGGAATCGCAATGGAGGGCCCTTGATCGCTTCAATTCCCAAAATTTTGGCTAGATCTTGATCTTATCAATGTTCTGCCGCGGCACACCGCTAAATTTATCCCTGCACCTCATCCATCCAAGAAAAGAACCAGATTTTTGAATAACACAGGTAAATTCGCATGAAACTCCCATGATGATTATTAAAGCCTCTAGATATTACTAGAGTCTTAATTTTTGTGACATTTGATTTTTTGAGCTTGCCTGTCCAAGCTGGTACAAGGTACTTGGAAAAGCTTCATTTTGGGGCCAGACTGTTCAGCTCCACCAACTTACTTACCTAGGCTCCCCAGCTTAGACGTTGCTCAATGTGAGAAGATGGTAACCTTGAAATGAAAGAGAGCCATCTGAGCTGTATCGGCAACGCCCAGGATCGGCATCGTTAATTGAACTTCAATACTATAAGAGTATCGGAAAGTGCCTGGCTTAGCATTACAACACAATCAGACGGGCTCAGCCATGCTGTATCCCCCCTTTCAACCGCCAACATGACACGCCGCACATATAACATCGCCATGGTTAGCGACTTCTTCTTCCCGCAACCAGGAGGCATCGAATCTCATATCTACCAACTCGCCACAAAGCTCGTTGACCGTGGACACAAGGTCATTATCATCACCCACGCTTACGATGATCGAAAGGGCGTGCGATACCTCACAAATGGCGTCAAGGTCTATCACGTTCCGTTCCTCGTCATCTACCGCTCCGCGACATTTCCCACTGTCTTTTCATTCTTCCCAACTTTCCGAAATATTTGTATCCGTGAGCGCGTCGAGATTGTCCACGGCCATGGAAGTCTGAGCAGTCTCTGCCATGAAGCCATTCTACACGCGCGCACCATGGGTCTACGCACCGTTTTCACAGATCATTCACTCTTTGGCTTTGCCGATGCTGGAACTATTCTTACAAACAAGCTCCTCAAGTTTACTTTGAGTGATGTTGATCACAGCATTTGCGTGAGCCATACTTGGTAAGCAACGGCCCTCAAATCATGAGGCTATTCACTAACAAGTTCTAGCAAGGAAAACACAGTACTCCGTGCATCACTCGACCCGGTCATGGTTTCTGTGATACCCAATGCCGTTGTTGCAGAAAACTTCCGTCCCAAGGACGTTCCAGCTTCACCCTCTCCTCAAACCACAACATTTGGTCCCGAGGGACCAATTTATCCTGCACCACAACGTATTGGACCTCGCGATACCATCACAATTGTTGTCATTTCTCGTCTATTTTACAATAAAGGCACCGATCTCCTTATTGCCTCCATTCCACGTGTGCTCGAAAACCATCCAAACACGCGCTTCATCATCGCAGGTTCCGGTCCTAAAGCTATCGATCTTGAACAAATGATCGAAACAAATGTTCTTCAAGATCGTGTTGAAATGCTTGGTCCTATTCGACATGAAGAAGTTCGAGATGTCATGGTTCGAGGCCACATCTACCTCCACCCATCTCTTACCGAAGCTTTCGGAACTGTTATCGTTGAAGCCGCTAGCTGTGGGCTCTACGTTGTGTGTACACAGGTCGGCGGCATTCCAGAAGTTCTACCATCACATATGACGACTTTCGCTAAGCCAGAAGAAGACGACATCGTCCTCGCTACAAGCAAAGCCATCAGTGCCATGCGTGCTGGTAAAATCCGTACTGAGAAGTTTCACGAGCAAGTCAAGAAGATGTATTCATGGCAAAACGTCGCCTTGCGCACGGAGCGGGTGTACGATGGTATCTCAGGCACCATTCCAGAGGATGAATTCTACGGGGTTGACACCTCAGGATACGGCAGCCGCATCCGGAATTTCGCCCTCATCGACCGTCTAAAGCGATATTACGGTTGCGGCATTTGGGCGGGAAAGCTCTTTTGTCTTTGTTGCGTTGTGGATTATCTCTTCTTTCTGTTCCTTGAGTGGCTGTTCCCTAGGGACAATATTGATATCTGCCCCGACTGGCCTCGCAAGCGACCTGCTGATGATGATGTGAGCTCCAAGAAGGGCGCACATAGTAACCGGTCAAGCACATCACAAGGGGCTTCAAAGCTTGAATAAATCAGCCATTTGCATAGTAATGACTCGGGATGGTATTGTGTGACATTAGTAAAGGCGCTGGGAGTTCATAACCGGCTTTGGAAGTATTACCGGCCTGTTTCAAGGGAATGAATGATGATGCATGTATGAGACCTCTGCGTCGAGCGACGCGAGTCTCAAGAGGTTGGTAATTATCAGGGAGTTAGCTATTCTAGACGCTGTACACGGTAATAGAAACAGTACAACTGCTTGTTCAGTAGGATATAAATATTGACATCCAAATGGGAATCATGGTGAACCCCAGGTAGTGCAAACAAAGAGGATTAGCCCCGAGCTCCAATGCGACGCCTCTTGGCTGTGCCAGTCTCACGCTCCCCTCCGTCATCCTCATCGTCGCCCGTCTCTTCGGCAGGGGTAGCCACACTTGCAGGACGAATAGCCGACGGCGGAGGTGCGCTTCGCTCCTTTTCTGCACTTCGTAGATCGCCCAATAGCTTCTCGACCTCGACGAACATGCTGCGAGTGTTTTTCACGACACCATTCTCGTCGAGGCGGTAGCCTACTACTTCTTCTTCCTCTTCCTGAGATCGTTTCATAAAAGCAGACCCAGGGCCACGATCAGGGTCAGCATTGTACATAATAGCATTGCAGAACATGTGGACAAGTTCACGCTCAAGCTGGGCGCTGTTGATTATGCCCTTAGGAGGGACCAGTTCATCAGATAGGGGTAGCCATACATGTGCGGTTCCAGGATCACCACCCGGAAGACTTGCGGCAGCTTGGACAGCCGCCTTATTTCCATGCTTGATGGCAGACCGGATAGACGTTATATCCTGAGGCTGCAACACAATTTGGCGATAATTCGGGGCGTCCTTTTCGCGAAGCCTGGTAGCAAACATGTTTGCATCACGATGGCTCGAAATCTGGTCCAAGGCAGATGACGAAACTTTAGTGAAACCTCGCGTCCAAAGAACTTGAGTTGTCTCAGGTGGAGGATCAGCGGGCGTGTCTTGTCTCTTTCGCTTATGAAGGCGCGAAGAGACGCTACCGGGAGTCATGATTTGAGGCCGACCAGGGACACTCTCATCAGCGGTAGTATCGCCAGTGTCTTCAGTAGGCCGAGGTGTAGCATCTTCATCCTTAATTCTAGGTGCTGATTCACTTGTTTGGGTCGCTGGCTCATCAGTATGAGACATGATGGATTGACTTCGCCTGGATCGAGTGAGAGAAGGGGTGGAGCTAACACCGCGAGCCTTCTGCCCAGCCCTGGCGGACCGTCCACGCGCAGATTTGGGAGCCACCTGTTCAAGCTTCGAAATCACCTTTGGTGCTTGCTTCCTGGATGGCCTTGGTGTTGACCCGGCGGAACTAGGCAAAGTCGCAGGCTTTTGAGGAGGACTGACCGGCTCGAAAGCTGGACTTTGAGGTGCCATACCCATTTGACTAGGACCTGGAGTCGATGGAGTTGAATGGGGTGCCCATTTTGTTCCGAAGCCATGTGTTACATGCGTTGGCGTTGCTGAAATAGGTGTGTGCGGTGCTGATGGCATTCCGATCTTCTTTGGCGTATTAAGAGCCTGGCGAATGATGTGACCCAAAACGCCAGGGCGTGAAGGTTGAGGAACATACTGCGACTGTTGAGTCTTGCTTTCAGGTTGGGGGGGTTGAGGTACAGGAGAGCCGCCTGGCGAAGCTTGCTGAGGAGGTTGAGGGTGGTATCCCGGTGGCCACCGTTGCTGAGGGGGGGCAATGGGGCCTCCGCTTCCTGTAGGGGTCGGGGAGCCTGAAGCAGCGTGCCGTATCTGTTGAGCTTGTCCCTGGGGGGCCTGAATGGGACGAGGATGTGGCACAGGGGTCGTGGATGACGGCCGTGGGTGAAGTGTCTGACCTCCAGGTGACTCTGCAATCAGTCGTGGAGGTGCCGGCTGCAAAGGGGGTGCTAGCTGGCCAGCATGCTGGGGTGGTGCCAGTCCTGGTTTTGTGGGAGTTGGCCGAGTTTTCTGCTGTTGTTGCTGGGGAAGAAGCTGAGGCTGAGGAATAGGGACAGGTTGAGGTTGAGTATGTTGTGCGGGTTTTGGAGTTTGGGATTTCTGAGCCTGTTGAGTATGCTGTGCCGGTGTAGCATGCTGTGTTCGAGGAGTGTGAGGAGCCGACGGCGCTGGTGCTGGAGGCTGCGGCGGTTGGATAGCCTGGGGAGGTTGAGGACGCTGTTGCTGCTGCTGCTGTTGGGTTTGAGCAGGCTGGGGCTGAGCTTGAACCTGAGGAGTTTGCGGAGCAACAGCGTGTGGTCGAGCCTGTTGTGCATGCTGAGGTGTTTGGGGATGAGATAATGGCTGGGCACCAGGTTTGGGAGAGAATTGAGCAGTTTGCTGGGGATACCAATGCTGTTGTGGTGGTACCTGTTGCGGGTGCTGAACATGCGATTGTTGCTGTTGCTGTTGAGAATGTTGTTGTAGATGCTGCTGATGCTGTTGGTTGGGGGCTGTTGGCCCTTGAGTGACAGGTGACTGAAACTGCCGTGGTGTATGAGTTGCCTGTGGTGGTTGATAAGGCTTCTCCCACTTAAGAGCAGCTCCGACGGGCGTCGCATTTTGTAAAACCGCATTACCATCCTTTGCCTTGGGTTCATTCTCTGGTCTAGGGATAGGAGTCTGTTTAGGAGGTTGTGGCGCCTCTAACGGTCGTGGTGTAGTCTGAAGAACCCCGGCGGGAGGCTGAAGCACTGAGCCATTAGCATTCGGTGGAGTTGGTGAAATAGACGGCCGGATTGGTGCCGTGCCAGCGGGTAAGTGGCTTGGGGGTACAACTGTTGGCTGTGTGCTGTGAGGGACCGGAGGTTTAGGTGGGATTACAGGCGTCTGTTGTGTAGGACCCCTTCGAACAGGTGTTGCCGAGTTTGTTGTCGCAGCAGGCGATGGACTTGGCCCATTAGGCGTGACGGAAGACTTTTGGTCACGAGCAGCAAGTACGGGCGTCCCATTCTGGCTTGCGGCTCTGGCACGCCGTTCTCGTTCGCCTCGCTCTAATGATTGAATTTCCTTCTGGACCGTCTCGAATCTCTGCTCATCCTCTCGAATCTGCGCGACAATGTTATCGCGGTATCGCGCGTACAGGCGATCGACGAGCGGGGGAATCTTCTCGACATTTTCGTAGATCTCCTTCAGAGTTGGTAATGGAGGGCTTCCAAGCTTTCGTTTTCGTGAACTCGGTGATACTGTTGGAACCTCGGGCATTTCCTTCTCAAGGTCACCCCTCAGTTCGTCCCCCAAGAGCCGTAGGAAGAGATGCTTGAGCGCATCGGGTTTTAATCGTGCGGAATCATAGGTAGCTCCCTCTTTGACGAGCGCGTTGTTGTTGAGTTGCTCAGAAATACGCGCGAAGGCCCCAGGGTCGATACCTTGGGTCACTAGCGACTGGAATAATAGCAGCGACTCAAGGGACGTGTAGACGGCTGGTTGATTCATACCCCGCGGTCCACCTCGCCAGCTATCCAGGGGGCCTTCACGTCGTGCAAGAAGATGAACTGGCGCCACGGTCTATAGTTTTGGATGCTCGAGTTAGGCGTCTGTCGCGACACACGTACGGCTACGTCATGGCTGGGGTTCTATCAATCAAACACGTACAGGCAACCTTAGTCAATGACTCCAAGACCGTCTATGGCGACCTCTAGGCCTTTCATCGGGTGCGTTGAGCTTCTGGGATCTTTCGTTGCGAAACGCGCTTGACCGTCGGATAGTAGCGTAGTAATTTTTTGCTCGTCTAGCGATCGTCTGTTGAAAAATCACGTGATTCGTTTCGCCGATAATGTTGCGCAGAACTTTGATGATGGTTGATTTCGATGATGCAGGGAAGAAAAATTGGGCTGGGTTCGTCCAAGCTGCAATAACGCTAAAGCCTGGCTCAGCACGTGATACCCCTGAACGCCAACACGCTACAGGCGCGACAAGCGACCCTGAGAACTGAAAGAAGTGAAAGGTTGTTACTTGATTTATTCATTCTGTGGCAATTTTCACATTTTCGCAAGATGACAAAAACTGGTAGGATAACCGCTGAATTGGGTCCAGTTGATTGGTAAGAAATCGCCGGTTTTGGCTGTGGTATAGGATTATTATATCCTAACAAAGTAGCAATAAGACTCCGAACCCATGGTATCATTTTGGAACTTGGCAGCCGGACACACCCCATGCTTGCCTTGCTCCCCCACCGCCCTTCTCATAAAAACTATAACCATTTAACGCCGCTACCATCCTGATCCAAGAATGACAAATTGAAAAATGGTCCTCCATAAACAGATAAGGACAAAAATGTTACGGTGAAAGCGAACTCGAGGATCCGTCCGCACTACGCCGAGACTCTTCATCTGGGCTGTCTCCGTCGCGACTATCTCCATCCTTGTCGGTCGGAGACTTTGGCTGATAGCTGAGCCGCAGTTTTTCATCTAGTAATGTGACGAGTCTCTCAGAGTATTGGTCTAAGAGACCACTGAGAACCGTTTCGTTCATAGCTCTACTTCGAATAGCCCTGTCGCCAAGAGCTGCTGCTGTCAACCGCAATTCCTGGTCCAGCTCAGTCAGGTTTTCTTGACTAATGGGCTCTGTGGAAGCAAGCTTCTTCCTGTATGACCTCAATTGACGACAGGTCTGTTCTGTTGCCATATTCAATGAGCCAAAACCACGCAAGTTCGATGATGATGTCTTCTTGCGAGCACTTGTGCCGAGAGCTGGAAGAGAAGGCCGTTTCTTGATCTTTGCTTTAGGAGACACTGGGGGGCTATTCCGCGGGTCGACAGAGGGTCGTCTCGAAGGCGTGTCTTCTGCCACTGCGCTACTGGGACTCGTTGGGAGTCCGTGTGTTGGTGTCTTAACACTAGCAGCCAGATTAAAGCGCGAAGTCCGTCGTTGAAGGGTTCGTGGTGGTGATCTTCGGCCTGATCCTGGCGACGGTCGTTGGAATTCAGCCAGTTCAGCCTTCGAGAGCACCCTGCGGAGTGGCGGTCGACCTGACACAGGATCTTTTGCAGGGGACGGTTCTCTACTCGTGGAACCAGGCAAAGGATCGTTCAGATCCAAACACCATATCATCATTGTTCCATCCGATGCAACACTCACAACTTTACGACTTCCATCATCGTTTTCAATCAGGCAGACACCATTGATCGCTTCTGTGTGACCCCATTCACGGTCCAGAAAGCTCCCTGTCTGGGCATCATAAAGTCGGATGGACTTGTCTGTGTTGGACGTCCCTAGGAGGAAGTCTTGGTCCTTGGGTGGCCACTGCCCAAAGCAGAGCGAGTCCAGTACAGCAGAGTCGCCTCTAGTCTCGTCTTGGCATTTGAAACAAGAGATCTTCCGCCCCGTGTCAAGGTCGTATTGACAAATGGATCGATCTAGTAGGGAGACAAAGACGGTCCTTTGGCCCATGCCCAAAACCATTGAACTAGGCGAAGCTCGGAGAGAGATGACCCTTGAAGGGATGGCAGCGATAGAATCGGAATCTCCCTCTTTAGTGATGAGGTCGTAAATTTGAAGTGTTCTGTCAAACGAGCACGTCAATACCTTGTCTTCAGACGGAATCATGACTTGAACAACTTTGGCGGCGAACTCCAGAGTCTGGAAGTGTTCGATGGCGCCATCAGTAGTCCGGTGAAAGAGTTGTGCAGTTCTGTCTCGTCCGCACGAAGCCATGAGAAATTTCCCATCGTTGTCATAGACACTGACAGACCGGCAATCGGCTGTATGAGCTTTGATGTCTAGAGCAGGCTCTTTGGTTGCGATATCTGTCATTCGCAAAATGCCCAATTTATCGGCAGAAATAAGGGATTTACCATCACTAGTCGCACGTGCGCAAGTGAGTTGGTTAACAGGGTCCAACTCGCTTTCTGGTTCAGTCATCCCAATTGGTACATCAATTGAGGCTTTGACTTGACCTTCCAATGTCCAGAAAGTGACGTTCCCAGAGACTGTCCATGTCAAGAATGAGGCGTCCAAATCATTAGGGCGCTTGAGAACCTGGATGCCTGTAACAGACTGCCCATGACCGGGGATAGGAATGCTTGCCATGGCCTTGGTATCCTTGCCAGGCACATGGTCAGAGCTCCAGATGTCAATGGACTGCTGTGAGTCTATAGTGACTAGCTTGTTTGCCAGGAAACCTAGAGCAACCTGGCCCGTAGAAGAGAATGTTGTCTCTTTTATGCATGCTGATGGTGGTTGGGCGTCTAAAACAGCTTCGACGTCAAGCACAGCGAAATGACCGTGTTTACCACCGATATAAGCAACCTTGTCCTTGACGGCAATGGTAGAGATAGAGAAGTCCAGGCCAAGGACCTTCTGTAGTTTCATCTGTCTATCATCCTCCGCCATAATACATACACCGCCCGTTTCTGAGCAAATGATGAGGCTTGAGTTCTTGACAACGACAGCACAAGTAAAAGTATCCTCCAAGAGGGGTCCTAGCAGGATGTTACGCCCTGACAGGGTCCTTTGTGAGGGTGGGGTAGAGGCCGGCTGTTCACTGAAGAACTTCTGCTTCGTAGGCGAAATAGTCGGTCCATCGTCAGGCTTCCACATCTTGACATGGCGAACTCCGAAAGTGATGAGGCAATTGCCCATCCAGACCATGTCTTTTACGTAGGATGTGCACCGATTTTGCTTGTAGAGTCTGGCCGCGCCTGTTCGCGGATCGACTTTCCAGATATAAAGAAATCCATCATTAGCGGCTCCTAGGGACGCAAGATATTGAGTGTCCGCAGACCAAGCAACGCAATTGACCCCAAAAGCATGCTCGCTGATCGATATAAGAGGGCTATCCGAAGAAGTATCGTGTAAACTGAAGACTAAAACACGAGGCGAGTACCCGGTCTCTCCCACAGCTAGATATTTTCCATCTCGGCTTAACGCAAGGCATGTCGCAGCCTTGATTCGCTCGCGACTTGTCCAAGTATTGCTAGGGGACTCGTTCCAGTCGGATGAAGTGTGTGGCGAATTGGGGTACCTGGGGCCAACGCGGCCACGACTGTCATTCGCCTTTGGTGTTCCTGAAGGTGTTGTAGGAGTGTTCTGAAAGGTTGCTACCGAATAAAGCGGGACAGCGGTCGGCCGAGCTCGGTAGAAACGTTGAGAGTGATTTTCGCCATTGACATCCACCACAACCACAGCACCACCGGCTATGTACGCAAATACGGAGGGGAGAGTGTCGAAACCGGTTGTTGAGGAACAGGTTGTGCCGATGACGCGCTGGAGGGAAAGCTTCGAGGAATCGTTTGTGCGGCCACGCATAGGCGATCTTGAGGATCTAGAAGGGCGAGCTAGGAAGGGAGAGTTGGAAGGAGTAAGTTTAAAACGACCGGAAGAAGGTGTCGCAGCCATATTTCCTCCATTGACACCTGGTGATATGGTTTTGACAAGATTGTCTACCTCGTATAAAGGCTATGGTGAAGCATCAAGAAGTGATGCAAATATTAAAATAGAAGCCCCGAGACTTAAAAGAGAGACAAGAACCCTAGAAAGATCTCTTTATAATAAACGAGAACAAAGGGCCCAAAGAATGAATTGCAAATCCTGCTTGTCCACGATCAAAAGAAGAACTGAAGTAGAATGATGCTCGCAAAAGTGGATGGCGGGCGGT
This sequence comes from Fusarium concolor, assembly GCA_013184415.1. Classification (NCBI taxonomy): domain Eukaryota; kingdom Fungi; phylum Ascomycota; class Sordariomycetes; order Hypocreales; family Nectriaceae; genus Fusarium; species Fusarium concolor. The sequence continues at coordinate 142,043 of JABCJY010000152.1, forward strand.
GTAAGTCGGGAAGCTACTGCGGGCCTGCGGGGGCTGAGGAGAGCAAGATTTCAGAAGACAAGAGGTTGAAATATCAAAGGCTGCGGAGGCGCGTCAGTTGCTGGAGAGAAGAGGTTGGAGAAGTGAGCTGGTGAAAACCAACATGCACTTACAACGACTGGGGTAAATTTGGTTAGTGAACGACAGTGAAGATAGGAAATAGCGATATCTCCCAACGAAAGCGGTTGGTGAGGAGAAAAAGGAAAGAAAAAGAAGGTTCGCACCAGCTCGTGGGATGGAATGTTGATGACTCTCATAGTCTCATTCAACCCAACCCCAGACCATTCCCTTCCCGTCTAAATCATATCAAAAACCAAGTCCACCAAGTCCAAAGTCCAGGTCTTTGGTGGGCGCCTAACAGTTGTTCTGCTAGGTTGTTTACATGGGTCCTTGTCAGTTGATTGCCCAGGGTGCCTTGTACCTTTGATGAGAGCCAAGACCCTGATGTTTATCTCACGGGCTCTTCTCTGGTCTCAGCAGTAGCCTGGCCGAGCTGATTGTTGGCGTCTTGATCCTTGCCGCCTAGCCCTCCCGTTAGTGGCTGTCACCTGGCAATCACTTCAGGCCTGAACGGTGGTAAATGAACCTGGAGTTTTTTGTTGGTGATAATGATAAAACCCTGCAAAGATTCAATCAACTCCGACCTTACACGGCATCTAAGATTCATAAGTTTCAGATACGAGTTGTACAATCATCTTTTTTTCTGTATCTAAAATCCTACAGTGTACATGTGACCTGGTCTCTGAGCACTCAAATCTCAACCCTCCATCTCGTTGTCGAGCCAGCAGCCACAGTACTCATTATCAACAATAACAACACATCAGCAGCCTTCACTCAGCTTGAGAGCCATCTTCGTACCAAAATAAATGAATGAAAAAAAAAAGCAAATTCTAACTTACCCAAAAGATCGTTTTCCTTGGATAGCAGCCCTACTTAGTTCATAGTCGCTATCCGCTTGTCTAATCCCGACACTTGGCGAAATGAGGATGTTCTCAAGGCCATCCCGTTCTGCTAGCCCTTGTACCTTTAGACTTCAACTATTCTCGGCTTGTAGCATTCGTACCAGTTAATTCTGACCTATCTGGCTTATTCTCCTCTGAGTTTGTGGTCCTAGCACTGGCCGTTGGTAAGCCAGCCGATCCGTCAATCCTAGGTTTTGATCGAGGCAATCATCTGTGCGCGAATCCCCTTTTTAATCATATACCGTGAAGAGCTTACTTGGCCCATGCTCTTAGCAACACCGGCCGCCTCAATTATCATAAACGCGTCGTCATTCCACGCAAAGCTGGCCCGTTTCGGTTATATGGTTCGAAGACGCATGAACACTTCACAGAAAATCCATACGCAACACCAGCATATTGTCCATGCCAATGGCTCGAGCGTGTCAGGCAAGTTATTTTCTTCGATTATAAGTACTCCCGCTCTTTGATATGCTCTGTAAACTCCCAATATCCTCTTTATAACAGGCTCCCTTGTCAAGTATCCAACACCCCAACCCCAATATTTATGGTCAATCCAACTCCAATCATACAGTAAGACCTTCAGACGCCTCATCCCGCTCAAGGCGCTCTAGTCCTGTTCCAACTGCACCATAAACACGCAGAGGTACGGCAATCTCAAAGCTCTCACATATTAGATTTTCCACGGCCACAAGGACCGTTCCTCCTTTCTCATCTTGCGAGATCTGCTCCAATAATGGATGAGGGGCTCGCCTCCCGCCCTCTTCAGGAGAATCACTTCCAGTAGACGGCACCACAAACTCGATACGGATTTTCCATTCCAAACTGACTCCACTGGTGACAAACTCGGGAGTTGCAGTAATTGGAATGGTCGGTTTGAATGTCACCCGTCGTGAGTACATCGTTGCTTCGGACGATGATGAGTAAACCTTTCTTGTTACTCGGTGGATGCTCGACTCGGACCTTATCGCCAAAGATGGGTCTACTTTCTCTGATGTTTCAAGTGTAGTATGCACTGCGTAACATGGAATATCCGCATCTGTAAAGTCAATCGCCATTGTTACTACTTCTCCAAGCCGGTACGCGGGTCTCGTAAGCATCACCACGCCAACTCTTTGTCCGTTTCGCGCAATTTCAAATCGGTTCGGACTCTGCTGCCCACCGGATGTCATATTACTTCGCATGATTGCCATATGAATAGCGTCATGCGCAGTACTGGCTTCCTCAAATGCCGATGGTCGTCTGGAATTACCGGCACCTGGTGAAAGAAGAATACTACCGCTTTCGTCTCGAGGTCGGTGCACCAGATCATCCACGTAAAGTAAAAAGTTATTCAGCGCCGATTGTTGTCCCTCTGCTCCGTTCCCATTAGCCTTTGATTTTTTGTCATCGTTTGGCGGACTTTTGACTTGGGCTTGATCCTGTAATAAGATATAAGGGTTCATCAGGTCATGTCCCAGAATCTCGCCATGGCTGTTGACGCTTCCTAACACTCGGAAAGGAACTTCGACGGATTTCACCTGTTGCTCCTTGGTTCCCCCAGCCCTTTGGGTACCAATGACCAGGCTATATGTAATTTTGACGGCCTTTCCACGATGTGAAGGAGGAAGACCTTTGGGCAGTCGAAAAGAGTACTCAAACACCCGACTCTCTCCAGGCGCGAGCTGCAGATCAACGAATAGTATAGACTGTGGCGTAGTCAAAAGAGGCACAGACTTCGAGTTGGCAACTCCTCGCATCTCTTTGATTGTACTGAGCTCTCCTCCGCCCAAAAAGTCACCCAGTGAGCTGCTAATGCGACCCCATCCGAATCCTCCCAAGAGGCCGCTATCACGCTTGGACTCAAGACCAACAACACCACCGCCCTGACCAACAATGGCCTTCTTTTTAACCTGATCGAATTGGCTGAGGCTGACCAGGGATCCGTCTAATGAAAAGGAGCCATGCAATTGGGCATATCCCATCATTAAGGACTCGGGCACTCTCGACTGCGGCGCAGGCATACCAAGACTTCTCCGAAGTGGGCGTGCATGTCCCCGATTAGTTGGTTGCTGTGTCACATATTCTGAAACCAGAGTTTCTGACGAGTTGTTGCTGACAGAATAGAACTCCCCGCTACTTCGCGGGGTACCTCCTAACACGCCGCTGCTTGCTAGGATTCGGGCTGCGGGGGCAGGCTGTTCATTAATAGTTGGAACGCCGTCCTTGAGGCGTGTTGCCAGTCCACTAGAATCACCCGCAGCATTTCTAGGACTGAGCATGTTTTCGTTCGTGGATCTTCGAGAGAGGGTCGGAGGCACTTCCCGGCTAGGTGAAGGCGCGGCAGGAAAGCGGAATTCTGGCATTGGGTTTTCCGGTGGTATTTGTTGCGGAGATGCTCTTCGTTGGCCTCCTGTGATGGGGGTATGAGGAGTTGTAGGGGGTCGAGATATACGGCCAAATCGATCAGGCGGGGGGTATGAAGCGTGGAACAAAGGAGAGCTTGAAAAACGAGGAGAAAAGGATGCTGATATGGTTAGCTGGCGGTCCAAAAGACGTGGCATAAGCGACGAACCGGAGTGAGGCCCAGTTGGGAGCTGACCCTGAGCTCGAGGAATTATTTGTAAACTTGAGGCGCGCCCATGGCCTCGGTGCGGCCTTTGAGGTCTTGAGGGCAAATCATTTCGTTGGGTGTGGTCTTCCACAGTATTATTAGATCCTATCGAGACAATTGAAACTGAGCGCTTGTGGGAGTGGCTCGAACGACCATCACTCGAGCCTGCCGATGACGGCCATTGGACTGAACCTCTCCGGCTATGAGATTGCGATGAAGGAACACTTAATGAAAGAGCAGACCGGCGGTGCCCTCTGCCTGAAGAAGCTGACGGCGGCGGGGTCAGACCTTGGTTTGACTTAGGGCGGCTATGTAAGGGAGAGGCCAGGCGACTTCGTTCAGACTGTTGTGGTTGTGGTCTTGACTGGCCCGGTGTAGGTGCCACGTTCTTAAAAGTAATCGTACATTTGACTTCCTCGCCGGCGAAGACAGTCTGGTCGTGCCAACGTATGAAGACGCGGATGTTACTGGGAGCTTCGGGAGCCATTGCAGGAAAGGAGGCCGCTCAGCGACGAGCGCGTGGATTGAAGCGGTTATGAGATGACAAATGCAGCATTTCTAGACATGAGCATGGTTAAGTTCGAGGTGAGGGTGAATTCAAGGATGTAGGCGATACGCTGTTGATGCAAAGGTAAAGAGCTGGCTCTCGAGGGAGGAGTTAAGATGCAACGTCATGAGGTATTCCGCGAAAGGAGATGGAGGAGGTTCACGCTGACGTCTTGGCAAAGATCTCTGTCAGCCAATCGCTGCTCAAGCTGCAGGTACAAGCTAGGACTACGACGGAGCCTCGACCGCGAAAACTCCACTATCCGACACCAATGTTACTTTTAGCACAGTGCTCCATACTTAAGACGAATGCGCTTGGTGTCACGAGACAGAACAAAACTATGTCCCGATTTGAAGACTAGCAGCATGTCTATTTTCGTTTCGAGATGATAGACCTCGCCGTTTCTTATTCATTGTGGCTTAATGCCGGTTCGATTTCCATCCATTGGTGTCTAATCACTCTCCTAGTGATCACAGAACTCAAACTCAATAATGACCCCATGAGGCATAACCATTTTGCAAGTCTGCCATGAGGATTCCTTCGTGGAAATCAATCATCTGTCAAATCAACAGCCTCCTTTCCATCGTCAATTTTCACAAGCTTCCATTGTCTCGGTGCAGGGGGTGTTTCATCTGCCTCTCGTTTGACTCGAGTGAACTCGTCCTTGACCTAGATCAAACCAGCGACGGGGATCCAAAGACAATGAAACCAGGTCTTCTGATTCTAACATAAATCCGCCAAGCCTTGAATGGGCCTCTCACCTGGGTATCGCGCAGTCTTTCCAAAGCAAGGCGTCGTATATCGCTCTCAGAGAGGCGAGAAAGATCATCTTCAATAAGGCACGTTGTAGCTGAAGGCTCAGGTGATGGAGTGCGTGGGATTATCATTGCATGTTGAAGCGCTTCTATATCACTGTTAGCAGGGTCCTAGGTCCTACTAACAAGAAGAGAGCGCACGGTAGGATCGGTAACGAAAGAAGAATTCTCCAACTGAGCGTCTGTTCCCAACTCTAACTTTCTGTGAATAAGGTCTCTCCGTAGTTACAGCCGCCTAGACACCTTTATTAGTTTTGAAACAGCAGCCATTTCTGGCATATGACATACGATGTGGCGTGGCTTATTGCTTTGCCTTTCAGCGCTTTTTCCGCCAGCACCAGGTCCACGTTGTCATGCCTAGCGGGCGGTTTCCAGTCCATCGGCCCTTTGTTTCGACCTGCCTCAATAACCAGACGGATTACCCCCAAGGCTCCGGCGCGTTTGATGTCTTTGCTGACCTTATCACTGGTGATAGGATCGGCTATGTTTCGAGTTAGTGCGGCCAGCATAAGTGGTTGTCAAGCTCAGCAATGAACATTTGATCAACTTATCATTGTTGATTGTGATTTGACCGTATCCAATATCTCTTGGAGATGTAGTGACTGAAACGATTTCAACTTACAGCAAGGAAGCTACGGGGTCAAGATAAGAAAATGAACACACAATTAATAAATTCTACCCTATATCAAGACCATTCGCTTCCCTCGTGCACCTTCTGGCGCGACATTTTTCCAACACCCCGACGGTCAGATCGCCCACGAGTTGGTTGTCTCGCTCAAGTTCAACCAGGGAACTTTCGAGGTCGCCAAGGCCTATGAAATAGACGACGACTTGTTCCTGGTGATTTTTGGTCGTGCCCGCCTCCCTACTGATGAGAAGAAGCCGGCCATTGTCGAGCTTCAAATGAAAGGCGACTCGCGTCTTGAGATCAGCGGAACACCTCTTCCCTACCCCATCATCATCGAAGACCCACGTGAAGCAGATTCTGGCGATGAAGATGACAACAAGGGCGAATATCATAGCCAGTTTGTCAGAGGTGACCTGTCAGGCATATCAACGACATCCATCTCTCTGTATGCGGCTTGCGCCTTTTGGGCTAATATCTGTTAAGGAGTACCTTTAAACTAAAGGGAATTTGCGCATTTGGCTCT
>JABCJY010000153.1:0-46793 GCA_013184415.1 Fusarium concolor
GTATATATATATATATTTATACAATATTGATTCGATTGGTAAACAGGAGAGCATAACAGAATTGGTTGAAAACACAATCGTATCAATGTTGACTCCCTTAAAACGATGGGTTTGTTGTGGCATTCTGCCCCACGAAACATCGACAACTCGAAGTCAACACTCCGTAATTAGCCTGTCGATCAATTATTATATCTTCTGTTCGGCACAAACTAGTGACATGTATTTGTTGACCTTGTTCATATCATTCATCTGCCATACGTTTTCGCCCAGAGCCATAGTTCCCGTCGAGTTTCTCTTATGACTTAAGTAGTTTCATGGTTTACATACATACTTCCCTGTCACTATCTGGTTTGTTCAAGTTTAGGTCATCTTCTTGGGCGTCTTTTCGGAAGAGTATAATCAGGCATGGCCAGGGATGGGTTCACGTCCCAAGCAGGATATACTGACCAAGCGTTGCTGTGGATGTGAACATCGTGTACACTATTTCTTCGACTCGAGGCTTGCCCCCAATGGTTCTGGTCATTAATTCTAGCAAATAGGACATTAGAGCCTTTATCATGATGTCACAGGTTCTCTTCAATGGGCTTAAGTACTCGTGTTGAAGCTTTTTTATAGACATTGCTTTGAGCGACAATGGGAAGCCCGGGTATAGGGTAGTTCGTGGCGTCCAAACATCAATGCATTGCAATGCTGAAAGGATAAAGAATCAAACCCTTTATTTTAGGGACTGTATATCTGGCTAAGATTCTCGTATGTAGTGTCCTTAAATCACTAGCTTCAAGATTCAGGTAATTACGTGCAAAGTGTTATCGGTCTAACTGGAACCAACTGACAATACCTACGCTGAGCTAATAAACACCTTCCCTAGCTGGAAATTTACCGGAACTTAGTTGGCTGTAGAATTCTCACTAAAAGCTCCTGTAAATCTGCCCCTGATACTTGCAGCATTTGCTCCGCGCGGGCGCAGTATTAGTGCTGCACTTACAGGTTCCGGTCCGTCCAGGCATGAGAACAGACCAATTTGCGAATTTGCTGCCGAGGTGGCTTGTTATTGCTATCCCTATCAACCTCGAGGCAATATCCAAGACCAAAGGTTGGTACTTGTATGTTTATGGGTAAGTCGAAAGTGTCTCGGCTGTTCCGATGTCCAAGTTCCGAGTTCCAACAGAGTATTCAAGGGCTATCACATGCGTGGAACCGACCCCAAACGCTTCCACGAGGCGAGGCGGGCAATATCATATCATCACGCGTAGTACAGAGAAAAGAAGCTCAAGAGCTTGGTAGAGTGCAACGTTGCAACTGAATTGCCAGACTCCAACTCGGGTCAAAATTCATTGCATGGAACTTATAAGGGGACCTGCATGAGCACGGCATCTTGGTGGCCCAGTTTTTGCGGTTCAAACATCCTGACACTTGCATGAACCAAATCTCTGTTCTCCGAGATATGCTGGACGTGCCAAAGTTTTTGAGTTGTCAGCCTAGCCAGCTCATCAGTCCCGGAGAGGTGCCGTGATGCCGCTATGTAACTCGGAGAGAAACCACGGACGGATATCCGGTTACCTTCCGAGCAACAACGTTCAGGGCACGGTCCCCATCACAGAGTCAATCTTGCACTCTAAATAGCACTACTATCATGAGGCATGAGAATAGTTAATCACGACTTGAGGTGATGTATTCCGGCCGCGCTGGGTTGCTCCCGGATTTTCAAACCAAACGCCATCCTCGCCGGATGAGCTACCGGATATTGGTGGCGGGGAGCGGACCCGCGGGACGGGAAGGGCCGCAGCGCCACCGATGAAGTCGAGGAGGATCCAGTTTAGAACGGGCATTTGCTTCATTTAGCGGTACCTTCGTGGATATTTGCATGATCTTTGGCAAAGAGAGTACCCGTATTGCTTCTGCAGTTGTTGAGAATGGCACTTGCCACGCACGCAATTGAGGCATAGGTATCCCTGCTGTAAAAACCGGGTCGTTATGACGAAGGCTTCTGCAGTGATGGCTCCGGGCTATTGGGTCATCAGGCCATGACACTCAAACTCGGGGATGCACAGCGTTGCAGCGTGCAGTTGGAAACCGATGCAGTGCAGGCCGTAGACCAATGGGCAAGAGATAGCCTCTGGGCCGGCGTCCACTGTTGTTGCGGCGTCCTGCGAATAATAGGCCAGCGTATCTCGGCTGCAGCAATAATGTAGTAGTGCCGAGCAGGTCGTCGTCAAGGTCACTAAAACGCTCCAGAGATGAATACAGTGACCCCAGACAGGCCGTCTCTGGATGTAAATATGCCCGACGAACGTCTTGCCTTTCCCGGGGCTGTCTCCGAGCACAATCAGGCTCCCGGATGCTATCAGACAGTTCGTATCAGGGTACGGAGTACCGGAGCAAAGATGAGCTTTTGGTCAGTGTTGCCATGGATAATCAAGGGTCTTTACTGAGACAAATGCATGCTTTTCAGTCTGTCATTTCTGCTCCTCGTTAGCTCATTCGGTTGAATCCCTGATGACGGTACGCGAAACTATTTTCCTTAACCCTTGTAGGGGTCAAAGTTAATCCCTTGACAGGTATGTATGGCCTTGAAGCTGATTGCCTGTCCCGATTAACAACCCTGCCAGACTATCCGAAAACATTTGAATAGCCGACCCAGGGTCACGGTCGATAAGGATATCGTTTTCCGGACTCCGCCCCAGCACAGTACGATATCTCGATCAGTTTTTTCCCTCCTTCGTTTGGGGCGGTTAAGAACGCCGTCGCCGCCGAATATTGGCAGGGGAAGGTGCCCAATACTTGTGCTGCACTGTACTGGTGCCAAGTTGGGAGGCTGCTATTCGTAAACGATGCAGACATAACCAATGCAGAGGATGAAAAGGCGTTCGCTGCAGGCCTCGGCAGACAAATTGACCCCTCCCATCCTCGTCACCCTTACCTAATTTAGACTATGTGCAAGACACGCAGATGCGTATGTTTGTACGAAGCGATTGTGGGACATGAGAGCGGTCAAAGTCTTGAACATACCATTGACGTGGTCATATGGACCAAGCCGCTGGGAATTTGCTCAAGGGTCGCCGCTGACTTGTCTCAGGAACTGGAACCGGTCAGCTGGATATCATCATTTATTGGAACTGACTCAAGCCTCTCGACCAGCCAATGCAGATCAACGGCTGTCACTCGTCAGCACACATGTCTCGTCTTGCCTGTTGGTGTTCAATTAGCACCAGGATCGAGTTGGCCAGTTGCTCGGACCTCGTTGTCACCTAGCAGCTCCCGTTCTTGCGAGATAAACTCCCGTGTCCTGCATTATGACAGCGGGTTACCGCTGGGGTGGTTCGCGGAACGTCGTGAATATCTTCCCACAAAGTTAGCCCCAAACCATCCATTCTCTGTCAGATTCCTCCACTCCTCCTCTAGAAAGGCACCCAATGTGCTGCTCAATTGTCTCAAGACTAAGAATATTTCCCCCGTCCAAGCTCCAATAAGCAAAGAGAACAGAGTGGCGAGCGGGACGATCCACCAGGTTGGCACAGTCATTTGGCGGGAGCCAGCGGGTATCTCTAACTTGCAGGACGGGCGAGACTCAAAATCAGCTCATGGCGTTGGGTGCAAGTAAGTCATGCTGTACAGCAGAAAGACCATCATGATGAATGAATGAATGCTCAAGTGGGTGGTCCGTAACACAGGAGGAGCTAACAATGTTGAGCAACGAAAAAGGCCCAACGGAACAAAGCAAACCGATTTGCCTCATCGACTCAGAAATCTCTGATAGTTTGCGTTTATTTGTTTCAAACACGGCATTCAGCCGCAGAAATCAGTGGGCCAGGCCAGTTGCTGGAATGTTGCATCGAGCCCAGAGTGGCACCGAGGGAGATGTCCCTGTTTCCCGGATTGAAGCTCCTACGAAAGGGTTATAGCTAGTGAAGGCTTGAAAATCGGGTGCAGCATAGCATTTTAAGAATTGCACTGTCCTTTGCCAGCGAGTCAGAAACAACACCAACTCAGGCAGATATGATATATCATAATCTCTGGTGCGGGTTTTTCTTTCTTTTCTTTGGCACCTCGGAGCGGGAAGATCAGACATTGGTAGGGTATTCAAATCTTGGACCATATCTGACACACAAATTATTATGATCACAAATCGCCGATAGTTCATAGAGCCCAGATCCAGGGAACGCATGAATAGCGTCGTCAATCAATGTGTTTGGGGTCCAACAAGGGGAGGCGGTGACTGGAAGAATACTGCAGGCAGTGAGAAGTTAGAGCCCAACCGTCTGGAACCCTTGCATCTGAGATGGCGGACGATATCAACGCCTAACCATCTGTGTCGGACTCTAGGTAGACCGAGAACCATGTCCAATGAAGGCAGGAGAGTTGAGATATCCTTGCAGTTACAGGACAGTGCAAACTCTGAGTAACATATGCAAGTTGGGGGCGTTGCGGCAGGCCATGAACCCGTGGGAAGTTTATTTGCTGTTTGAATTAAGAGTTTTTGGGACTTGCTCTGGTTTAATGAACATGTGTACCGATACCACTGACAATACCATTGAGGTCTCCACGTATGATTAGGAGCTTGGGCTGTTTGAAGAGTGGAATGATGGACCGATGGAAACGACGTATTAATCCAGGGGCCGCTCCGGGAGAGAGGAAGAGTTGGTCCGTCCATATCTACCCGGGTTGCCCATGTTAACTTGGGTGTTGAAAAAAGAAATTGAGGCGCAGTCTGGACTTTTTGCTGGCGAGCTCCAAGATATCGTGTTGCAGTGGATGGAGTAATTGGAGTAATTGTAGGCGAGTAGAAATACAGGGTTTCTCTCGGTTTAAGCGACGTCGAGATGATGCCGGCTCGTGAGCTGAAGTAATCGATTGATTGAATCATTGAATCTGAGCTGTCATTGATTCTCTACAAGCGAGCCGAGGTTTGTCCCAAAGCAATGGAGCGCTGACAAACCAAGGCGGGTGTGGTCTAGTATGTCAGTCAACGAACCGTTGCAGGTCAACGGGCGGATGAAAAGTGACACCTCACAATATTACTGCCAAGGCTTGTGGTGATAAGCTCGAAAACCCCCGTAAATTGCCAGAGTGAGGTTCCTGAGAATGGGTATTTTGATTGGGATCTGACTGTTCTGGTGGGGTGTATCCAGAGTTGAGTGGGCGGACTGATGATGATCTGACTGACTACCCGCCCTGGGTCATGGCCCTTGCCCTGGAGACGAGACCGGGGTCTGACTGCCTGTGGTCCCGCCAGTGTTCCACTACCAAATTCAAGGAACGGCAAATTGTCGGAGATGGGCCTTTTGGACAGTGCAACCTGGGTTCCTTCTCTTCGGGACTGCTCCGGACAAGGGTATGCCCAATCAGACGATTTTGTGGCTGCATGACTCTTTGGTGCATACTTAGTCTTGGGTTCATGAATCTTGAGGGAGAGTCATGTTTCTGCTTCTGTTTCTGTTTCTGGTAGCAAGGGATAATTACCTAGGGTAGGTACCTAGGCACCTACACCAAATATTTGCTCCGACCTAGGGACCGAGATATACACCACTAACACGACACAACATGAGACTATTGTCTCCGTGATGAAGCCAGCACGGTTGATATCAAGGAATTTAACTACCAGGTCCACGGATGCTCATGGATAAACGGTTTTCAAGTGTGCCCTTACACAGGAATGCTGTGACACGCTTCATCTACACGAGGCTTAAACTCAAGGCCCAGATCATGGTTTACGTTTCACAGACAACTGTCTCATGGACCAAGTACGGCCAAAGTAAATATCACCGGCCAGGCGTCCTTTCTGGCTATGGCTGGACTGTAGCGCAGCCGCCACCAAAGTCAGAACAGGCCCAAGGTGAAAGATTTGAGAAAACGGGCGCGTGGAAATAACGTGGGTTAAACAAACTATCCATTGCCTCAAAGTGTATTCTCTTCCAGGGAATTCTGTCTGAGACTTGAAACGTTGCAGCAATTGCATGATGATGATAATCCATTCCAGCTTTGCGAATGTGTGGATGGGGGCATTGTATCGCCGCCGCATTGTGCAACGCAACGCAACACGACGCAATCAACAACGTTTTACTGGCAGGTTGACAACCTGGCCAACAGGTTCAAGTTCTCAATCTGGCAGCTGGTGACCGCCGAAATGTTACCACGGTTCACAGTGCCGCAATATTGCCACCACTTGAACTTGGTCTCTCCAGTTGGCTGCATTAAGGGCCAGGAGCCAGACCAACAACAGAGGCCCAAGGATGGCGTAGGTCATAATTGCAGTGAACCGAGCAGCTGGAATAGGGAAATACCACGGAGGTTGAGCCTCGTTTGGACCGATACTGTGCTTACTGTGCTGGCTGGCTCATGTACAAGCAGGGGTGTGATCCAGGTTAGATTCCCTGTGAGTATCCATCGTTCACACCACAAAACTGTGTCTGGCTCTCTCCCGTCTGCCTCTGACGGCAGAGCAGCAGCCTCTCAGAAGGTAAAAGCAAAAGGACCTACTCGCATCGCATCGCATCGCATAACATCACACCTTTCCCTTCCCGTCCCCAGAAATCAAGCTACTGCAATGTATGTACAGACAGCACTGTACTGTAACTACTGTAGTGATGCGTGGCCGGTGGCATGTCCTGTCGTTCGTGTCTTGGATTGTCTCCTGAAGAGGTCAAGTCTCCAATGTCCGTCCGTCCTTTGACTAAGACCTAGACCTCCCGGTTTCCAGCGGCCGACTCCCTCCTAAGGTCCCCTCCCACCCGCCGTGTCGGGTCTGGGCTGCTGCTGTCTTGTCTTCGCTCTTTTGCTAGGTAGGTACTACTGTACATCATTTAATGGCTCAAGTGAGTTTGTATGGATGCATCATGTAACTGATATTTCCACATGCCACAATTCGCAACCTCACCCCTTCGCTAGGTACTGTTTCCCCCCACAGGACAGGCCCTTCTTCCCGTACTGGGGTTCCATGTTCCACGTTCCATGGGCATGGATGGATGCAACGAAGTCGTAATGGAAGGATACGGTACCCAATTGGGTCGGGTGCCCTTCTTCACCCTTGTTGTCCTGGGCAGGCCTTCTATTCGCTGTTCCTCCTTCTGCAGCATTAAGTTAGCATTGGATTTGTAGCGCCGGGCCGCTAGGTTGGGCCCACTAATACCACCAGGCTGGCTCGATGTGCACTGTAGAGTTGAGTGTAGCGCCATCCACGAGGTCCCGTCCAAGTTAGGAACCGCCAGACTAAGTATAGTTCGCCCGCCCTCCCCATCATCCTTTGACCAACTCTCTACTTTCTCCCGTCCCTCTTCCCTCCTCTTCTTTACTAAAAAAAACCAATAACGACAAATTCGATCCAGCTATCGTATAGTTTCTCATCGCAGATCTACTGCGTCATGAGAGGCTTATAAACTCTTGACTCTCAAATCGATATACGGACTGACCTATTCAAACTAATTCGCTCGACGCCTCTTAACGGGACTGTCGTTATCTATCGTCCGATAACTTTCGGTCCCACCGATTGCACAAACACCGTCAACGCTCTGGACTTTAACGAACCATCGAAAACGCTTTTGTCAATCTTCACTGGTCATATTCGCCTCCTGCATATAGACAATCATCTAGAGGAACGATAAATTCTCGATATATCGTCCCCGCTCAATTCTGATTACGCTTTATATCGCCCAGATCAGCAATAATCAACGAACATCAACTCTGTTAAATCAAATTATTCAATATGAGTTCTCCTTCCCAAGCTGGGCCCTCGTCCCGTAGAGAGGAGAAGAAGGAGAAGGGTTTCAGCAAGCTTCTTACTCGTACCAAAACCTTCCTCAAGAGAGAGGGCTCCTCATCCGCTTCCAAGCGTCAGTCCACTCTTTCGACCAGCCAGCCAACCGCTCCAGCCAAGTCGGAGGAGACTCCCCAGACGAGGTACGATTTCTTGTGATGAGATGCTGTCAAAAGAGACATCTTGCTCCACAGACATCACTATTTTTGAACTTCAATGGATCAATTCTTGTGTATCTCATAACTAACAAGTCTACAGCCAACCTCCTGTCCCCGAAAACAAGAAGGCGGAAGCCAGGGCTAAATATGAAGGCTTGGAGGGCGTCTCTAAGATGACTAGGAGCCAGCTGATTGAAGAGCGTGCTAAGAAACTGGGTGAACGCTATGGACTTGATATCAACGTTTCCGAACTCCAGTCTGGATCTCCCGACGACACCGTTCTTCGCATTGACAAGCCGATCCGTATGCGCGTACGACGAACCTGTCACAAGTGCAACGCCACCTTTTCATCTGCCAAGGAGTGCCCCAACTGCCAGCATGCTCGTTGCACCAAGTGCACCCGTTACCCTCCCAAGCGAAGCGAAGCCGAGATCATTGCCAGCCGTGAGCGACGAGCCGCCATCATCAAAGCCAACAAGGAAAACGCCCCTATTATCCCGGACTATTCTTACGCTTTTGACGAGAAGAAAATCGTTCTTACTCGACCTAGCAAGACTGGTGGTCAGGATTTGGTTCACAAGAAGCCTCGTCAGCGTGTTCGAAGAACCTGTCACGAATGTTCGACCCTCTTCATCTCTGGTAACAAGACCTGTGAAAAGTGCGGCCACGTTCGCTGCACCGACTGTCCTCGAGACCCGTATGTTTACCCAAAGATGACCATCAAACTTTTTGCTAAACAAATAACAGGCCTAAGAAAGAGAAATATCCGTACGGTTATCCTGGCGACGAATTCGGTCCTAATAGTGTACCACACTATGAGTGCAAGGAGTGCAAGACAATATTCCCAACCGGTGCCGAAAATGGAACCCAGTGCACAAAGTGTGGCTCGGAGAAAACAGACGAATCGCCCCGTGTCAAACCTCGCAAAGTTGAACCTGAACCAGACCCGGAGATATTGAAGAGGTTACAGGAGCGACTTGAGAATCTAAAAGTGGCATAACCTGCATAACAATAAGGCGCCCATAAACTCGGGAGTCGGGGACGAAGAGTGGAGGTTATTTCCTTATCATTTCATGCACACACATACACATACACACACACACACGACGACGACAATCGAACGACGAGAGCGAGGAGCGATTGCCGGAGGATTTCTCATCCCATCTCAACCCAATGAGTTGGAAGATTGTCCGCTACCGTTCCTTAGCCGCAGTTTATTTTACTTCTACTCGGTCACACGTTGCACGGTTCATCCACCCTTGGCCACAGGGTCACAATAGTATCCGACACGAAGCCCTCCTGGTTTTTTCACAAGATAGAGATGGCAAATCCTTATTCACCGAC
Organism: Fusarium concolor; assembly: GCA_013184415.1. Taxonomy (NCBI): domain Eukaryota; kingdom Fungi; phylum Ascomycota; class Sordariomycetes; order Hypocreales; family Nectriaceae; genus Fusarium; species Fusarium concolor. The sequence goes on from JABCJY010000153.1 coordinate 9,253, forward strand.
GCATACGACATCACGATCTGGATCATTCCATTCAAGCGCACCTCCATGATTTTGCATTACCAGCCATTAGTCACTTACAAGCACTTACGAACAAAGGAGTTATGATTCAGGGGAGCGAGGTGATGTAGAGGGGAAAGGGGGGATGCGGGTTGATTTGTAAAAGTGTTGAAGAGGGGATTTGTGTCTTGACAAAACAATATGCGCATTTACTTTGCTGACCATGGCTTTTGGAGGATGGATACCACAACGATGTGTGCCACATGGTCTATGTATTTGGCGAAAGCGAAGAAGCGGTGTTCTTTTCCTTCTCTATTGATACACACAATTCCGTTGGCGAGCGATACCTATCTACGCCTTGCATCAATGAGAAAGACGTCAATCCTTCATGACAAATGCTATCTGACAAACATGGTGACACCTACGCATATAATCCATTCCTCTCCTTCCATCCTATTATAATTAATAACTCAGTCGGGAACTTATGTAAAATCCACATCAGGTCTCCAGACTCCACCCCCGCTTCATAACTTATCTCTACTATCTCACACCATATATGGTATCATATCCACACCACATCCCGCTACATTTCATACAGTGTATCCAGGAACCCTAGCAATGCAGCAAACACGTGAGCCATACCTATCCAAGTAGTATCCATGATTCATCCAAACTATATTGCTCTGTGCAGGTGTCGTGGTACTTGCAGCATACGCAAGTGTTGCTTGTGTTGGGGAAGAGATGAGGGTTGTGTCATGGTCTAGTGCTTTCTGTGAAGCGGTGTGCGTTGCACAGGTGCAGCAGATGCATGGTGGCGCTGACATGGTGAGGAGAAGCTGGTGGTTTCGGCTCGTCGGGAAGACAAGAGAGGGGGAGAGGCGTATGCGTGTCTTGGAAACGAGACAGACAGGGGACGGATGACGGGAGTTTTCAAGGATTTGTCTTGGGTGGTAGTTCTAGAATTCGTCTGCGAGCTACTACTGGTGGGGTTATGATGGTGCTGGTTCTCTTGGATATCTATTGAATAATCTATATACTAAGTGACAACTTCACCATTACTCCTTTCTATTCAGTCCCTCGGCACATGTGATTCCATTCGTATCTGGGCAGGATATGCCGGACATGCATCACTCCAGAGGTTGGTCTCCTTCTCTAATGAACGACTCAAGACTGATCCTAGCTGTATGGGTCACCGAAGCACCAAGGGTATCGAGCCGGTTGATCTTCCGACCAAGATACCTTCCCATACCATCCATGCGGTTATTAAGATGGGGAAACTGGTCATCCACACGGCGCTGAGCAACGGCGCTCTGGAACTCGGCCGGATTAAGGATGGGCATGAGACGGTGTGTCGGGTAGAATCGACCTCTAATCGACTGCTCCTTAAACACAACGTTCTCTCTGACCAGTGCGTAGCGCCAGCGCTGTGCCCCAACCGAATGGCGCCACTGGCTCTCGCTCCGTAACGCAATGGGAAGGTGCTCATCCCGGACAATGTTAGGTTGGTCCTCGGATACGAGCTGGTAGATGTGGCCGCGGAAGAAAACAGCGCCCGGAAAGTCTTTGGTGGTGAAGATGAACCGCAGACCCAAGACGCCCGTCTCGGCCGGGACATTCAAGTCGGCCGGGAGAGATCTGAGCCGCATTGCGTCGCCAATCTCGACCCGCTCAGCCCCGAAAAAGCAACCATAGTAAGTAACGGTCTTAGCGTTTGGATCCTCTGATAGTTTAGTCCAGAGTGAGTACGAATAATCAATCTTCACAGCTGCCATCTTAGAAGCGTCAAGAGCGATCATCTCGCGACTGTTTCCGTCTGCTGTACTCTGGAACAGAGTCTCCCATACGACGCCGTCGTATTCCTTGTCCTTCAGCTCAGGGAGAGCGACAGGTGGTACGGTGAAGGCGTAAAAGGGCCGCATATCCCCATCTGTCTTTGTTACATTGTTTTGCTGAACGATGCCATGGCCGATGGGCATAACCTCATGGTGATTATTATTAGTCGAAGCAATGACTCCAATGCGCCATGTATTGCCGTTCTGATACCAGACTAGTTCTCCTGATCTGCATAGATCACGAGATTTCAGTGCCCATTGCATAGGCTGGGGCCCCGTTTGAGCCAGAGGCGAGGCCTGCTGTTGAGCTTGTTGCTGTCCCTGAGGTTGGGGTTGTATCTGCTGCGGTTGCTGCTGTTGTTGTGGTTGGGGCAATTGTTGAGGTTGGGGCTGTTGTTGAGGCTGAGGCTGAGGCTGAGGCTGAATAGTTTGCTCCTGGGGTCGGATTTGAGGCGGCTGTTGAATCTGTTGTGGTATAGGAGTTGCAGCAGCAGAGACTGGCGTTGGTACCGGCGAGTTCTGCGCCGTAGCAACCGGTGTAGATTGCGTAGACACTGGTCTAGGTGCAACGTTGTTTGGTTTCTGAGGTGTCTGTCCAGGCATTGGGGGTAGAGGAACAGGCGTAACCTTGGGCGGGATCTTATCGGCCTTGGTAGGCTCGTGTGTAATGATCAGACCTTCATCAGCACCGACACCGCCCTTTATCGGGTTTGGAGCGTTGCAGTGCGCACAGCAACAGTCTCGGTAATCCATGGACGCTGAGAGTAGCCATATCAGGTGGACAGCAAATTCCTGTGGACTCTTAAAAAGCTTCACCTTGATTGGATACCCAGAAACCCAAAGATGCTTAGACTTCTCATACAGCCAGTACCCTCGCGGGAAGTTGACTAGCCACGGGTTTCCCTCTTGACCCGAGTTAGATACCTGACAGATGGTAAATATAGAGGAACGAACTTACCATCGGGATTCGGGCACAGCTCTTGTTTGAGGAGGATACCGAGTTTGACTTTCCATTCTGTGAATCTTGGGTCGTCTTCGGCTAGTCGAATCATCTGAGGCTTAGTCCTTGGTGTCTTCTCAGCAGCAGCCGCATCTTTTGTCTTCTTAGTCGTAGCCGTGGCAGTGGGTGCCGTCACTGGCCAGTACCCAGGCCCAGTGTCTGAGCCATCGCTTCTGGCCACACGTATGACGTCGAATTCTTTCAGCTCTGTCGCGTTCATTTTCGGTATTCGATGGGGTTTTAGAAACTAATTGCGACTGATGATATTGCACAGTGTCTGGCAATGCCTTCTTCCAGGGTATTGTGAGACTCTGTGCCGCAAATCAATATCCTCGCTGTCCTTGAGCGTATCAATGCTTGGTGGGGGTTCCAGTCTCTAAGTAGCTTCAAGTTTCGCCGACTTTCGCGTGTTGTTGTTGAAATATCGATTCTTTATGACTGTGCCCTTTGACGAACAGCACAAGGCTCAGCGTCTTTGTAGCCTAACAAATACTTGCCCACGGAAGCCGTTTCCCGTTGGACGGCGCGTTACTTGCAGCAAATCCCCTGCATGAGTAGTTTTATATGTTCTGGAGCAACTGGGGCCCAGCCTACGCGTTCTGTGCCTTGAGCGACGAAGGGGTTACTGTAACTTATTTGAGGCTCAAAGCTCTCAGGAGTATTCATTGGCAGATGAGCTGAGTCAGCAAACTGGCTTGGCCACCCTAGATCAAACTGTTGTACCGCCTGATCCCTGAGCCAATGACTTAACGGGATATGGTAATCTGTAGTGCCGATTTTGTTTCTCAGCTAATCTTATCTTGTAGATATGGGGTTTCTTTTCCTGCTGATTTAAGGCGAATAGGTTGGAGGGTTGGTGGTGAATACCCCATTATCTACTCAAAGAGTACCTAGATATGATGGTGGTTCAAGTTTTTCACACATAAATGGTTGTCATAGGAATCAAACCAGGGGTTTTTCGCTAAAACTCAAAAATCAAACAAAGAAGACTACAGGATTAGTTGACGTCAACAAACACTTGAGCAGTAGTGAGCGATACAAATGAAAGGTCCCTTATAAAGGTGCCCAGGTGTTTGTATGTGCCACCACAGCCACAAATGCGTGGCTTGTGCATTCACTCAATTAAACCTTTGTGCTACAGTAACGCGTCCAACGCGTCTTCTCATTCAAGCTAAGGTACTTAGTAGGTAGTTAGCTACCAAGCTTTCTTTGTATTCACACATCATCGAATTTGGAACCAAGACATACGATCGAAGCGCTTGATCCTGGGCGCAAATATCATCAGGTCAATATCAATAATGAATAATGACCAGTTCAGCCACGGGGACAGGGCCTTCCTCCAAGCCATTTTGGCTCGAGGAACGATCACGTTTGAAGAGGCCCGTCCAATCCTTGCCGCGATATTCAACGCCAGTCGCAATCAGAACGGCGACGAGGACGAAATACGCACAGATCAAATTACCGAAGAAAACTTTCAAGAGGCCATCGACAAAGCCTCCGAGGCAGCATCAATGTTTGACTATGAAATCCGCAGTACTGTTCACCAAATCACCAAGAGACGAATATGGGCCCTGGTCAATACCACCTCCGATCCGCAGACGCAACTCGCTACAACGTATAGCCCCGAAGAACTCTCATTCATCAAGCGAGTTCTAGATGCCATGTTTGAAAAGTTCAATACACCGCGCGTGGAAGCCATGGCCATCACCGAGATGCAGGCTATCAAACTTGCACGACCAAACCGACGAGAAAGTCAGATCGATGCGGAAACACAAACACAAACACCCGTAGACAAAGGTCTGAAGCACAGTGAAGTAGAGGCTGCACTGGCAAGTCTTGTTGAGGGAGGCTGGTTCGAGAAGAGCAACGAGGGGTTCTACTCACTATCACCACGAGCGTTGCTGGAGCTACGGCCTTGGCTTGTCGAAACTTACAATGACCCTGATCTTGGACTTCGCGATTGGCAGCGCATCAAGTTTTGCGAGGCATGTAAGGATCCGGTTACAATTGGCCTGAGATGTGCAGAGGGAGACTGTAATTTCCGACTACACGAGGTGTGCGAAGAGGCTTTCTGGAGAACTAGGCGAGACCGCAAATGCCCTCGATGCTCAACCGACTGGTCAGACCACAAATTCACGGGCGAGAGAGCTGTAACGTCGACAGATGCTTACCAACGAGGACGACGAGGTAATGGCGGTGGCTGGCGACGCAGCACACTGGCTGATGAGGTTATCCGTAATGAAGGAGGAGCAGATGAAGGCGACGATGAGGACATTTACGATGCCTGATTGAGCTGCACACGCTGTTCACTCAACCTGTTTTTCCTATCAAGTATCAAGATACCCAGGGTCAATCAAACATGAATTGGCATTCTTAAGCTATGCCAGCTGAAGTTGAATTAAGTCCTGATCACCACCCACCCACGACAGTGATGTCTCTGGACGGGATGTCTTGCAAGAAGTCACACAAATATTCCTAAATCCTATAAATCGATGTCTTATTCCTTCAGACGTTAGCAGGATTAAGCCCCACAAGGGTAATGCTGTCTAAAGAGATTTGACCAATAATTTTCGGATTCGTATCATGCGACGGCAGTTGAATGTCGATCATCAAATCGAACAGCCGTAAATAGCTTTACGTGGGGGGGTGAATCAAAGCCAGTCCCCAGCTCAGGCTCAAATTCTGGGCTCTCTGGCTGGGCAGCCGTCATGACATCACATGTGATGTGGCTGTGCGCTCTCTATTCGCGTAGATCGGTCATCACCACCCAAGACAAGACAAAAGGCAAATTTCCAAGCGCGCGCCAACACCCAAATCGCCTTCACTTTCGCTTTGAACTGGGCGGCCTCCTGTTTCAGTCCAAGGCAGTTAAATAGCTTAACCCCCATCTGCTGGATATACTATCTTCTCAACCAAGCACAAACAAACTCAAACACCAAAATGTTGGAATACTTGACATACAAAAAGATCAAGAAGAACCGTGCGGAGAAAGCGGCCGCCGCAGAGGAGGCCGCAAAAAAGACCGAAGCTGGATCTTCGGTCGATCCATCCCATGGGCGTGTACCCGACTTCAGCGACGATGCAAACCATGCATCAGGCTCAGGTTCGGGCCATCAACACAGGCGGCGAAGCACTCAGCACAGCCTCAACGCCGATACTCCTCCTCTGAGCCCAGTTCTCGACCGTGACGATGAAGCCTGGCTACAGAGTATCCTGGAAGACGATGGTCCAGCTCCGCCTCTGCCCCCACGCATCAACACTCCTCAAATCGACCTCTCATCTGCATCTGAAAGTGAGATAGAGGCGGTCAAGTCTCTGACAGAACCCAAGAGCAAAAAGGACAAGAAGAAGAAGGAAAAGAAGGAGAAAGAGAAGGAGAAGCACGAAAAACAGCCAGGTCGCCTTTCAGCTTTGTTCACACGACACAAGAAACCACAAGATGGTCTCAAGCCAGAAGATAATGTCGCTCCAAAAGAAGCTGAGCGCGAGGAGCAGGATCTCAGCAATGTTCTTGACCGCTTGAACCTTCAAGCCAAGAACAACAAGATTGTCTCCCTCTCCAACGAGTCCTCCGATCTCCTAAATCGTTTCACACAAGTCTTCAAGGATCTTGCCAATGGCGTACCAACAGCCTATAGCGACCTCGCAAGTCTCGTCGAGGACCGCGACGGCGCCATCAACCGCGGCTTCGAGAAGCTGCCATCATCCCTCCAGAAGCTTGTTACTCAGCTTCCAGATAAGCTGACATCGTCCTTGGCACCCGAGATATTGGCAGCTGCAGCAGAGAGTCAAGGTCTCAAAGCTAATACGGAAAAGGGCCTTAAGGATGCCGCTATCGATCTACTCAAGCCATCGAACTTGACCGAACTTGTGACGAAGCCAGGAGCTATCGTTGGTATGCTCAAGGCGATTGTTAACGCATTGAAAGTGCGATGGCCTGCATTCATTGGCACAAACGTTATTTGGAGCGTTGCTCTATTCTGTAAGTCTTGTTATCCAAGCTGTTCAACCCGTTGCTAACCAGAAATAGTATTGATGTTTGTGCTGTGGTATTGTCATAAGAGAGGTCGTGAGGTGCGACTTGAGCGTGAGAAGTCTGCAACTGAGACTCCCATCGATGGTAGTGACCGCATTGAAGAGCTTCCGGATGACCCTCTTCTTCCTGGCCCAGAGGCGGCGGCGGCAAGTCGCAATGCCGACAGGGCGGTACTTGGAGAGCCTGTATCTCCCCTGTCTGAGCCAACACCAGTCCCAGCTGTGGTCGAGCCAGTCTCGCCAGAAGAACCCCCTCGTCGTCGTTGAGGCAGGGCCCAGGACCTTGGTAGCTGGCAAGTATATTCACATGATAAATGAGCAGTTTTCACGACACGGGTTATGATGATTGACGAAATGAGAATGGGGCCTCGGGGCAGTATGGATACCGGGTTTCGCTAGTGATTAATAAGATACGAAGAATAAACTTGATTTTCTGCATTTTCATAGTGGGTATCTTTTGGTGAAATGTTGGAAGAGGTTTTGTTCTCGACGCCTTTGCATTTGTACTTCGGCCTTTTCTGCCAACCTAGACATGATGTCAAGGCAACAGAGCATCCAGCAATAGTACTCTAATCATCTTGTACCACCTCTTTGATCTCTTCTCGTCCTGGGGCCATGGCGACAGCTTCGCTTTTGTCGCTCACACCTTGGCGATCTGTCGCGCCACCACCGTCTTGCGACCAGAAGTCAACCTCATCAATAATATCATAGACAACATCCTCTGCAATCTGATCGCAATAACGCTCACTCACAGCGTGCAGCTTGTTCAGCCGAGCATTGCCGGACCGCACTGCATCGGGGCCATCTTCGGCGGTCTCGGCTGGAGGAGGATACCAAAAGTCGGGGCCGAAATTGACCTCCACAGCGCCTCCACGGAAGACACTCACAGCAGGGTAGTATCCCAGCATACCGTCGTCGAGACCTTCGCGGGCACCGACCTGTGTCTGAGGTCGAGAAGCCGGTGGGAGGAAGCCAAGAAGATTCTCAAAAGGAGTTCCCATGAGGATACCGTTCTTGTATACCCGGATGCACGAATTGGGCAGAGTCCGAAGACTTGGGATCGGGTGATTGGGACCAGGATCTTCTGAGGAACCCCCGCCTGCTCCTGTTGGGTTCATGAGATCTTCCAATTCTTTGGCGGGGTAATATTCGATTTTTTCGAAGTAAGTATGGGCCTTAAAGCGAATAGGAACGCGATCGCGGACAATGTTATGTCCTTCAGCGGTGGGCGTAGGTTCCTCATCAGTTTGGTCAACTACAGGGTTATACTGCCCAGACATGATCTTGCGATGCAGATGTTCTGATGGCAGTTGGATTTCGAGACCGATCACGTCGCCTTCCCGAATACCTTCTCCTGCAGGGAAAAACTCCTTGGGTCGCGACATATGCACCTTTTCTCCCGCAACATCGCGGAGGCCATAACTGTAAGCGTCAAATCCAACTGGCGCATCGAGTGATGCTTCTCGTCTGGCCCAGCCCATGCGCACATGCCGTCCTCCTTCTGGTTTGGACTCGCCATCTTTGGGTGGTCGGACTCCTTGTGTGATTTTGCACTCCCAGTACCATCTGCCTTCTCTTACAGCGACATTCGCCCGTGCCATACGAAATCCTTTGTCGGTTGTCAATTGACGAGCTGACTTGTCAAAGTAGACATGTCCCGCTGAGTCCTCGAAGCTCATGTGGGGGCCATATGGTTCTGGTTCTGTACCGCGATAGTAGATCATGGACGGGAAGAGAGGGTCGGCGATGCAGTGTGTATAGCGAAAGCTCTTTTTGTTTGAGACACTTGAAAATTTTTAGCATCATGTGTAGCTAATGGACATTGTCTTGGCTTACTGATCCGATGTTTCAAAGAACTCTACCGTTTGACCGTTGGGTATTGTAATCTCATGATGCGCCGTCATGACAGGACCTCGAGGGGAGTCAAAGTCGGATAATTTTGGGGGTGCAAGCTTATATCGTAGTGGACTCGATTCACTCTGCTTCTTTTGTTGCTTCGACTTTGGTTTGGGATCGGGTGTCGCGCGAGCACTATCGACACCTTTCGATTCACGTTTCTTGAGCGTGTCCTTCTTTGTGCGCGCTGACTTGGATCGAGAGTTTTGGGCAGCATCTTCGGGTGCCAGGGAGTCGGAAGGCTTGATTTCGGGGTTCAATGGCGAGGGAACGACAGGACTGTGACGACCTTCTTCAAGGGCGCGCTTTTGAGGAATCGAGGACAAAGGGAGGGTTGGAGTTGGCTCTCTCTTAGGAGAGCTTCCAAGCTCTGACGCCATGATAGAAAGATCGAGCTGATTGCGGTGTTGTCTATAAATGAATAAGAGTAATAGACTGTTGTTGAGTGACGTGACCAAATTGCGACGATTGTTGGTCGAGATCAAGCTACTGATCGATAACCTACCTAGCCTCGCGTTTGCACCGCGTACAAGATAAGATAAGACAAGATAAGACAAGACAAGACCATGAGCGGCAAGATGCCTCGGCTGATAAGAATGGAAAAGAAAGAACAAAAAAGAGGGCCCAATCTTGGCTTAGCGCGGACTGGATCTGAGTCGGTCAGGGCACCACCACGGCGATCCCCTGCGCAAAAAGCCGACCCGGCGCCAAGAAATGAAGAGGAATTTCTCCGTATCAGCTGAGCCAATCAGGGGAGAGATAATGTAATCCGACGCATTTCAGGGGCGAATTGGCAAAAGTTGACAGAGCCGCGGTGAGGGAGAGGGGCCTGCTAGGACGACTTAATTTAAGTGCCTGTCTTTGGTCCCTCCACCGGTGACGACACGTTGGGAAGGGTCTTTTTTGCATGTTTTCTGGGCTGACGAGATCTCTATGGAGAAATGAGAGGCGCAAATTAGTGAAGCAAGATCTTCTCACGTGAGAAATACGACCAGGTGTCAAAATCGATTTGGAGGCTTTCGGAAACGGCATCTTGTCGAGAGCTACTACTACATAAGAGAGACACTAGAAATAAAATGAGAGTGTCTAGATCAAGCCGGTTGTTTTAACCCCAACCCGCTGGTGGAGGTCGTTCCATGCTGGGGCCGATTCCCCGTGAAATCGCATCATGTGTCTATTGTGTCTCGTCTTGCATTCGCTTTTGCACGTCACTCCCCTCTTATCTGAGGGCCAAATCAGATTGGGGCAGGACTGCCATGGGGGGGCAACAAGAAGAAGAGAAGAGAAAACAAAGTCAATCAGTCAGTCTCTGTTGTTGGGCCCTATTTAGCTCATGCAATGCAACGCCAGCTCCCGAGACCCGACAACCAGTCTCCAATCCACCATAACTAATACTAAACAATCTGATCGGTAGACAAGGCAAGCAACAAGGCAAGCAAGTCCAGATCCAAGCCTAAGCCCCAGCCCCATTGGTTCATCCATTGACCTTGTCTGATGATCATCAATCACCTTATTCTGCTCAACCTTCTTTGCCCCCCATATTCTCTTGTCTCGTGTCTCAATCTCAACCACACGGAGGAGTAGCTCCCTACCTACCTAGGTACCCAGTCCTAGACACTGCGTGCTACATACGCTTCTCTTTGCCTGCCTTCCATCCTCACCTTCATTCACCTTTCCCCCACCTTGTCCTCTCTCGGTCTTGGATACTCTTCTCCCGGGGTCACCGTCTCTTCCTCAGACCTCCACCGCCATCTGCCGTCTCATTGCCTCGCTGGTATCGATCTCCGGTATCTGTATCTCACGCGCACACACACAGACATTGACACCCTGGTCTTGGCCTTTGCCTTACTTGGTCACCAATTCACCCACCATCCACCGTATTGTACCAGCCTGGTGGTGCTTAAGCCTTAACCCATTGACGAAGACCTCCCCTGCTATTCGCCAAGCACCACCTTCAATTATTAGTCCTTGCCCCAAGGAACGAGACAAGGCGTGTTCCATCCTGTCGCTGTACTTCATTTTGCGCCGCCCTTTGTTGTCTTACCAACACCTGTCTGTCATTGCGTAGGTAGTCACAGATTCATCACCCTTGCACCTACACCCGCCTTTTGGCTTGGTTAAGAATCTTTCTTATCTCCCGTCCTTGGTTATTCCCTTTGCTCTCTCTACTACACGTTCCAAACATCCTTGTCTCTTTGTCTCCCCGCGCTGCTCTTCTCAACTCCTCAACCTTCTTCTTTGGCCCTCTCGGCCCTGCAGTTGCGCCGGTCCCAAATATCCGATCGCTGTCGCGTCACTCTCTGACATCTGTCGTCTGACCAATACCTGGCTTCCCGTTCCCTCGAACTCGATCCAACCTTCGATTGGCCCTGTTTACTAGGTCACCTGCCTCCGAATCTACGTCTCTTTGTACCCTGGCGACTTGTTCGACTCATCTGCCCACCAGCGAACTGGCATCTTGACGATACATATCGCTTGACTGTTGACCAGGCTTCTTGCCAGGTACCTTCTTGGGCTCCTGGCTTACATCTCGCACCAGGCCAAGACAGTCATATCTTTGTTTGGTTCGCTTCGGTGCCTGCGAACTTGTAGTTACGCAACCCGGCTCCGACCTCCCTCCGGATTCGCCTCCTGCCTCGGCCGGTTCGAAACCACTTATCAATCCGCGGCAGCCGATTACGAGTCGTGTAAAGGACTTTCTCTACCGGTACCAAATTTCTATCTTACTCATCTTCGACTTGTACGACATTCAAATCAAGCAACCTTCTGACATTTCAGCAATCGACATTATCGCCAATGCATGTTACAGTTTCCGATCTGTAACTAACCTGTCACCTTTGATTCAACACCACCAGTAAATCTATTCGATTCGCCTGTACCACTGCCATCTTGCTCACATCGATAAAAGCAGCCCTATTTACGGGCATGAGCCAAGAAACTCAACCAGCGGCGCTGTATAGCCATCAGCGTGAGGCAGGTTCGGCGCGAACTGCGCTGCCATCAAGACCAATGTCCTCGAAACCAAGCGACACCCCAGCTGCCTCTTCTCAGGAACGAACCAGACTCCCCACTGGCCAAGACAATCGCGATCACCAACATAGATTGAGTGGAAGCCCATCTGGTTCCAAGACAAGTCCAGCCCCAGGCATCATGTCAAAACAACGGAGCCCCGGATCAGATCACGGTTCAAAAGCAAGCCCACCTCCCAGTGGCAGCCAAGGACAAGTCTGCAGGTGAGTTCTGATATTACTGATTCTATCATTACCTCGTTGCTCATGTAATGTAGTAACTGCGGAACTACTCGAACGCCTTTGTGGAGGAGATCGCCTCAGGGTGCCACTATCTGCAATGCTTGTGGTCTCTACCTAAAAGCTAGAAACGCTTCTCGCCCAACCAGTCTCAAGCGACCACCAAATGTTGTCCCTGCAGACCCTCCTCGTACTGCCGCTCCCAAGCCCTCGGCAGATCCAGGCTTAAGACCTACGTCAAATGCCACATACGTATCCGCCGATCAAACTCCTGGAGGAACTTGCCCCGGCGGTGGCCGTTGCAATGGCACGGGAGGTGCAGAGGGTTGCAATGGATGCCCGGCTTACAATAACCGTGTTTCGAAAAGCGCCAACCTTGGTGGGACACAAAAGCGACAAAGTTGTCAAAGTCGAACTGAGAACGCAAAGTCAGAGCCAGTTCCTTTGGATGTCAATGCCATACAAAGTCAACAAAATTCGAATGCCACGGTTGTGATTGCCTGTCAAAATTGTGGCACTACCATCACACCTCTTTGGAGGCGTGATGAGAGCGGCCACACTATCTGCAATGCTTGTGGTAAGTATAGATCTTTCAGTGCTTTGATTAGTGATTATTAACAATCCTAGGTCTGTATTATAAGCTCCATGGCGTCCATCGGCCAATGACTATGAAGAAATCAACCATCAAACGACGAAAACGAATTATTCCCGCTTCACAGGATGAAGAAATGGAGGATGCGATGGAGTCAGCGGAACCGCAGAGTCTATATGACCCCAATGCAGAGAGAGGGTCAATGAACGAGGATGGATCAGTCAACCTGGGCCTTCGTCGTCGCCCAGATCATCCGCTTACGATCGAGCCCCAACCAGTTATCCGACCTACTAGTAGAACGATATCGCCATTGCCTTCGACGTCTGATCTCGCTGCGTATCATCAATCAAATAATCTCCGTCACTACACAGGATCCTTGAATGACGACAATCGACTGGCTCCCATGGCGTCAATGCCATCAAATAACGACAGGAAGACATCTCTATCTCCTGCCTCGTTTTTTTCACCCACTCGAAAACGATCATTCTCTACTACCGAAAGCGAAGCACTTGCATCACAGGAAACTGGACAAGAAAGCTCCAAACGGATTTCTTCGATTAATATCAAATCGATACTAAACCCCTCAACGTCAGCCAGTACTCCCCCCAACACAGGAGCGGGAAGCGACGACGGCGACTATTCTTTACCCCCCATACGATCACCTGGCAGTACCATTGCATCAGCTCCAAGCCCCAGCGCTTTTTCCAACCGTGACAATACCCCAGGTGCTGGGCCACGCGACTTCGACAGTGATAAGATAAAGGCTGAGCGTCGAGCTGCTCTACAACGTGAAGCGGACAAGATGCGAGAAATGCTTGCCGCCAAAGAGCGGGAATTACAAGAACTTGGACATGATTAATGAGGAGAATCCACAACGAATCATCAACGACTTATGAGACACTTGGTGGTCAGCAAGGAGTCACTGGATGTGAAACTTTGGTGAATGGAAAGCGAGTTAAGGACCGGCGCTTTTTGGAATTCACAGCATACATGGCTTCTTGGGATGGGTTCTAGCCCATGGAATTAGAGTCACTGCTGTCAAGGGGCATGGTGTTTGACATATGTGACTTATCTGCAATCTTTTTTCTTTCTTAAAAGCGATTGGAAGGACTTCACAGAACTACGGGCTGGAGCCAGCGATACCACGTTATTTCTCAAAAAGCACATTGTTTAACGACATGGAAAATGCACATATAGACAGGATCGGGCTGTGTATATCGCAAGATAGTTTACATGAGCCAAAAAAGAGAATGCGGTGTCGCGTTGAGCGACTGTGAGTTGACAACTTGATCAAGTATCAGCTTTGTGCCTATTTTTCGCTTCCTCTTTTGATTTATTTGTTATGATAATGACCTGTGTAAAAATTGGAATTTTCCCCATGAAAACTCCACTGCTTTTCGATATTCAAATCGTCCCTCAAGGGGTCCCGTGATCATCTTATCATGATCACGGGTCGTGACTATTGCCGGTAAGGCTGATCCATACAATGTAACGCTGTACCTGGGAACACGGCGAATGCCTGTGCCACAGCCAGCGAATTGATAAGTTGAAAGAAGTGAAACCTTTCAAAGCACTGGAATGGCACGGCAAGCTATTCGAATGGGAGTCGGTCATCGATCGCTCTTGGTGCTGGGTTAAAGACCTGTGCACTAGATGCGAAGATATCGTGGCATCTCATGAATGGTTGTTGTTAAATGTCAATCCCTGGGCAAGGTACGTCGTTTAACGAAAGCATATTATTTTGAGGAGGCAATTATTCTCGAAGAACCTTTGAACATTGGAAATCGCGTTCCCAGAATGATCCCCCTGAATGTGAATTGTGACAGGGAAGAATGAACAGTTGACGCTGACCACGGAAAAGACCTGAGACCTTAGTATACTTAGCATTATTGCCAAACAAAGAGAGCATATATAATCTCTGGCCCAGAAGTATTGCGATAGAAGCTTGTGAACCGTCCTGTTGTCGAATGTCTTGACCTTAAGTTCAGGCAACAACGACATGGATGTCGAGGAGAGGCTGTTGTGATACCGTACCAATTAGTGCTTACGCATACACCCATATTTGATTGCATATACTGCAGTGTTAATAAGAATCCTATAAGTCAGTTCCTGATGCCTCGTCTATTCGAGAGGGTGTTTCTAGAGGCCCAGCTAAGCCATAACTTGATGCGTTCTCAACTGACTACACTAAGAAAATGGAAGGTAAGATAAATAAAACGATATCTGAACATGAAGAAGCAAGATCCATTCAGGTAGCTTAGAGCGTAGACATCAAAGGCTATGTTATTACGACTGAGTTAGAGTGTTGGAGTGAATGGCTTTCATCTGAAATAGTTGAACTTGAGCGTTGTCCGTAAATTGCCAGTGAGTTCGGCTAGAAAGATGCCGTGAAATTGATCTAAACTAATGAAAACCTCGAGTGTGTATTATATATTTTTGTACTAACTAAAGGATGAGCTTTGTTCTTCCAGTGTCAGTAAGGAACCTTTGGACTTCGTTTCCAGGTCGTCTTGATGGCCTCAACCATGCGTGCCATTAAGTGACAGAAACATGCCGAACAAAAAAAGCAAGTTTGAATAAGCGTCTTATATAGTACGCATGGCCTATAGTCATGTAGTCTTCCCTAAATTGGGCGATCGGGGAGGCAGATATTGTTGGATACAAAGCAAGAAGCTGAGCACAAATATGCCGGCTGTTTGTGTAACCTCACGACTGCACTCAAACACACAACAGGAAGCTTGGCAGTAGAGTAAAGTGAGTAGCAAGAAGCAAGCTGCTCATAAGTATGTATACTGTCACATGAATTATTGTGTTCCGGATGGAAACCTTTCGTATTACTACAGTCTAGGTATAATCTTCGGAAAAAAGTCAGGTATCTATCTTGAGTGATGCTTGTTTAGCATGCTGGTTCGGATCTTGCCGTATATAGTAGATACAGATTGAGCTAAAAAGTTAAAACTACGGCACTTGCAGAAAGATCTCTATCTCCAGCCCGGCACTTGGAAAGTATGGGAGATAAGGAGATATCAGTAGTGAATGTGTTAGTATGACAAGCGCTGCCTCTCGAGCCTGGACAGATCGATACGGGCCGGCCTCGACGGTCTAATCTACAAGTCTCATCCCGTATTCAGTCTTAAGCACGGCAGCCTCAGTATTGACCACCCTCTCTGCCCGTGATCACCGGCGCCGGAGTGGGCCACCTCCGGAGTCTCCGCTGTGGTGAGTCGCTGCTACTGTACCTGCTTCCGCTGTATTTCCGCTGTGCTGTGTGTGGGCAGGTTCGCCTAAACCAATGGCGCCTTCCCTTTCCCCAGGATTTGACCATAGCGACCACACCTTCTCCAAATCTTGTTCATATCAATCGCAACACACAAAAGACATCATCCCTTTTCTGCTTACCAATACGTCAGATGATAAGACGCAACGTCGTTCAAGGCTTCAAGCAGGGAAATATCTCGAGTGATCTGCGATTCATTACCCCAAGGCTAAGAACATTGTGTGTCGGTGGCTGACCCTAAAATCTTACCGACAAGGCACAGCAGCATGGCTTTATTTTTCCCTCCGATAAATGGTTCTTGGAAGGTTCCAGTGCTTTCGCGACATCTCGAAGATAATACGAGGCGTATCAATGAATCAGAAGGCAGTGGAGAGTCAATACTAAACAGCTGAGGACGTGCTTAACCCCACACCGATGCTCCGGGGAAGCATGGTCTCGGGCTCTTTCAGAGTCACAACTCCGATTCGGTTGAATGTGACCCTTTAGAAGATCCTGTCTGCATGAAAATACAACAGATCTTATTGCCGGGAGAAAGATCCATTGAAGGCCGGTCTCGGTGTCGACGGTTGAGGATTTAGCGAGACGCATCCGCATGGATGGCTACGCCTTGCGAACTACGAGAAGCGGAGCCTAGAATATGCTCAGCCCAGCTCGACGATTACAAGTCGACACTCTCCTTTCGTGACCATGATTGGGCAGAGCTGGACACATCTCACCACAAACATAGGGGGCAGAACTATCCTACAGTGTCCAAAGCACCGTCACTCCACAGCTTGTGCGCGTGGGTCCACTGATCAAAAAGATCCTTGTCTGTCAATTGAAGGGCGCACGACTTGACAATCTGGCTAGACTCATTTAGCTGGTTGGTGTGGCTGGCCGACACTCCTCCACTCTACACTCCAACTCCACCGGACTTTAGCTTGGTTCACATTCTGGGGCATTGGGACAGGCTGACTCTTTCGATGTCGTCTGTAGACAGACCGTTACTTGTGGCTAGTTGGTTTTTTCAACTCGAACAAAACTCAGGGACTATCCTCAACTTATGAGCCTTGTTCCTTTCTCTTCATTTTCAGGCTTAATCATTTGTATTGTTTTAGCGTCCACTTGTCAAGCGATTCAAGTGGGACTGGGCTAACTGACATCCAAACCTACCTACCTATTCGACTCATGGTTGTCATCCTCACGCGCGCCTTTCGATTGACCTGAATTGACATCGCTACTCCGCATCAGCGCTTACCTTTGTGCATCATGGCCAATTTCGACGAAATGGAGCAGTTTGTCAACTGGGACAAGGCCATTGACGCCTTTCCGCAGCCCCAGGATGGCAACGCCTTTGCTGGTCTGACAGCTGACAACAACGAGAGCATTGATCTTGTCCTTGAGAATGTCAGTGAAGATGACTTCAGCTTTTGCGCCCTTCAACATTTCTCAGACAACAACTTTCCTTTGCCAGGCATGCCCGCCCCAACAGTAGACTTCACCACGACCGCCGAAGACATCTCCCATCAGTTTCAGTGGGACACGCCTCCGTCACCTTGTATCAACTGTACCATGGCTGGTTTCTCGTGCAAAAAGATTCGAGAGGGTATGTACAAGGATTACTGTACAACCTGTGTGGCCCTGAAGGTCGACTGTAGCTTTGCTGTTACCCCAGAGTCCATTAACACTTCGGCTGCACCCTTTGACATCAACCCTTTCCTATCATCGGGACCCCAGATCTCCAACACTCTTCAGGAGGATACTCAGGACGACTCATGCCAATCCTCTCGCAATGTCTCTCGTAATGCTTCCCGCAACGCCTCGGTCAGTGACCTAGGCAACCTGGGAGAGACATTCAACAATAAGGCCGCTCCTCCTCCAAAAATTGGGGCACGATTCTCTCGAGAGTCTGTTCGCATTCTTAAGAACTGGCTTTCGACTCATAACCGCCATCCTTATCCTAGCGACGAGGAGAAAGAGATGCTCCAACGCCAGACCGGCTTAAACAAAACACAAATTACCAATTGGCTTGCAAATGCCCGTCGACGTGGCAAAGTCCAGCCCCCTCGCTCGACATCACCTCACTATACCAGCTCATGGTCAGGCCCTATGGATATCCCTCAACGCCGAGGAACACCAGCACTTGAAGCCATGAACCCCCTGCAGCGTTGGGAGCACTCGCCCCCTGAGAATGAACCTGCGTCTGTTAGCGCTATTGCACGTGCTGTGACCGCATCTTCCTCTGGAATGTCCTCCGGACTTGACAGCCCTTTCAGCTTAAGCTATGCAGATGACGGCTCAAGCAGATCCATTTGCAATCAGTCGTCAGTTAGCAGTTTGGGAACTTCTCACTCGAGCAACGGCTCTCTCGGATCGGCCTACTCTCACGGATCTCGTAATTCATGGGGATCTTTTGGTTCAGCCCCATTCAACAACCACGGTCGCCGTCGCCGTCGCCGAAGGGCTTCGGCAAAAGTTGGCAAAGAAAAGACAAGTCTGGCACCGCCTCTCAAAACTTTCCAGTGTACATTCTGTACCGAAACTTTCAGGACCAAGCATGACTGGCAGCGACACGAAAAATCACTGCACTTGTCCCTCGAGCGATGGGTGTGTTCTCCTCAAGGCGCAAGGGCTATCAATCCCGACACTGGCATATTGGCCTGCGTTTTTTGCGGTGAAGCCAATCCAGACGATGCACATATCGAAAGCCATAACCATTCCGCCTGTCAAGAGCGCACCCCAGCAGAACGAACTTTCTACCGGAAAGATCACCTTAACCAGCACCTGCGTCTGGTACATGATATCAAGTTTCAGGATTGGTCTATGAAATCGTGGAAGGTAGCTACGCCCGAGATTCGGTCCCGATGTGGTTTCTGTGGTATCGTTATGGATACATGGACTATTCGTGTCGATCATCTAGCAGAGCATTTCAAGACGGGTTATTCCATGGCTGACTGGAAGGGTGACTGGGGTTTCGACAACCCTGTGCTCGAAATGGTCGAGAACTCTATGCCTCCATGTATGAGACCTCTGCAGTATCCTGTAGACAAGTTGCCAACGTCTAACTTTTGAAATAGATCTTATTCATCATGAGCGCACATCCCCGTTGCCATACGTAGCCAATAAGTCTCCGCCAGAGTCACCTCGTAATGCTTACGAGCTGATTAAGCTGGAGATGGCTTTCTTCATGCGGAACTATCAGGACCAATATGGCCGGCTCCCGAACGACGAAGAGATGATGGTCGAAGGTTGTCGTATTATTTTCGCAAGCGAATTGCTGTCTCTTCAGGGCATCGCAACAAGACCATCCTGGCTTCGTGATATCATCATGAGCTCCGACACACTACAGCAAAAGGCGAAATTCGGTCCCTTGCGTGGTGCTGCTGAAAACAGGCTGGCATCCCTCAAAATTAACGGCAAGGACAACTTGTTCGAGGAGTGCCCCATGGAGGTACAGCTCCACGAGTTTGTCAAGGCTAAGAGACTACTGGGCTTAACAGCGATGGATGATGAGCTCCAAGAGGAGGCTTGTCGTATTGTTGGTCGTGTGGAAGAAGTATCGACACATCCATCAGAGCCTATTGCTAACTGGCTAATTCGCCTCGCAACATCTTCTACTAACTGGCTGGCTGCTTTCCGTCGACGTGCACACTTGCCGCGAAGCGAAGATGTAGTAGATCACATTTGCCGGTCAACGGATCCTTCATCCATCGACTCGACAATCCACAGTTACTCGCGCCTCGAGCGTGAACTGAGGGACTATCTCAACTTGCAACGATCTATGGGCCTGGAACCTACCGACGAGGACCTTCAACGACAGGCTCGTATCATTATATATGAATTCGACGACGGTTGGAACCAAACCGCGGCAGATAACACATCGTGGCTCGAAGGTTTCAAGAACCGACATCCCGTAACCAGCAACAGCTCTCCCGCCTTTTCTCTTCAACCTAGCATCAACTCAACAGTCAGCGGAACCGCCACTACAGATGCCACGGCGGTCTCCAACGACTGCCCCGTGCTTATGGGATGTGATGACCTATTTGATATGGGTAGTGGCCTCAACCGGCCTGGGCCCTATTTTCTCAACGATGCCAACTGCTATCGACGATTGGCTAAAGAGCTGAAGAGATGGGTTGCTGGTACCATGTCGGCCAACAACCCAAACCGACACACCCCTAGCGACGCCGAGCTGCAGCATCAGGCGCGTTGGATACTTTACGATGAGTGAGTTTACCGAGGTTTTGATTAACCGGACAATAACTGACACTTGCAATAGTGATGATCCTTGGAACCAGACTGCTGCAGACAACGCCGAGTGGCTGCAAAGGTTTAAGCGAGATGTTGGAATCCTCAAGACAGATGGTCCTGGTCTGCCCACGAGCGACGGCTGGGCACTTGAGTCAGGTGGCTCAGGATTTGCGCCGCCTTATGCTTGCCCCAAGGCATCGCTTGAGCCTTTCCCTGCAGATGCTCAGTTGTCCATGGGTCAGGGTGCCAAGTCTCTGCCAGCAGCCATTGCGAACAGCTACCTCGAGAAGCTCACATCAGAGGCCGCGAGACCTGCTGAGGTTTTCTGCTCTCGAGAGTTGGAGCGTGGACTTATCAGCTATGTTGAGGATCACGTTGCCTGCAACGGAACCATACCTACCGACGCTATGTTACAGATGCGAGCACGACGCATTCTTGACTCACAAACTACGCCAGCTGACGACCTCGACTTGCTGGGCAAGTTTAAGGATATGGTGGCAAAGAAGGTCCCCCAAACTGAGGTTGCTCAGGATCCAATTGCGGTGCCTGTGATGCCCAGCAACATGGAACTTAATCTTTCAGATGAGGATGTGAATAATATTCTGCAGGATATGGATTTTGAGTTTGACGCTCAAGACTTTGGAGTTACAATGGAAGGACTACAGGATACAGGCGGCGTGAGCTTGGATACAACGGGGTTCAAGACTTAGGGACCGCTTTATACTATTCACGAGGTATAGTGACGATGACGACTAGACATATACACCAGAATGAGGTCGGGTATTTGAGAATTACTGGATATACTATAACGCAAAGTTGATTTCAGAGGAGGATATACCAAGACTCTAGACCAGAGCACGCATGGCCAGGTAACATAAAAATTGGTGCCTTAATTAAGGTATTCAGGTAATATTGAGTTTTAACAATATGTAATCCACTCCCTGGTTTCAACATGAGCGATTGATAACTACCTACCTACCCTAGCTTAGGTAACTAATGATAGGAGCGATTGATTGTTATTCGGGCATAAGCGAGACAATGTCTCAGCTCACAAAGCATGGAAACAGCGGTTCACATGCGCTTCAATTGCATGCGGACAATAGAACGAGTGACTACCGTTAAAGATGGGTCGATGACTTCCGAAGACGGCTCGGAGCTTGGTTTCTGACGTTAGACGTACCTGCCCGTACCTTGGGCCAACCTTCATAGTTGGAACCTAGTGCTATTCTGAGTAAAGTACGATGCGGTAAGATCCAGTAGGCAACGATGGCCCAGACAAGCAAGTAAGAACTAAGAAAGCACCACAACCTAAGGTAAGGTAAGGTAAGGTAAGGTAAGGAACGGAAGCGCCCATGTCAATCAATTCCATCCAATTCATTCATTCCATGATTTTTCATCTTCAAACAACCACAACCACGCGTCAATCTCAGCCACTGAGACCGACATGTTGGAGGCTTCACAGCTTGCTTAGAAGCGACTTTGTCTTGAGACAGAGACAATTTCAAGCGACTTTTGAGTGAGGTCGTCGATCGGCCAATCATTCATTCCATCATCGATCGCTTACAGCCCAGCCAAATGCCGACTTACTTATGCCACGGGTTTCGATGGCATCGCCGCGATATCCGCATTTTTGTGATCCTTAATGATCTTGAAGACGCAGCTCCAAATTGGATTCTTGCGCCGGCGTCGTCTTATTGTATCCTCGACCAGTTGCACGCCAAGTACGATTTCTTACCTGAGCTCTCTCCACCAACAACGCCCACGCAGAAGAGTGTCAGCATTGCTGAAAGCTCAAAAGCCAAAAAGCAGTTCGATCATGTCGATGACGACCATGCCCTACCAGCATCACGGGTACCCGATGCTGAAGATGCTGTCCTCATGCATTCATGGTCTCCCGTCAAGTTGCTCGAGGAATTTGATGCGGATGAGATGAAGACGGCATGTAGGCCATATGCTTATGTGGCTGATTATGTGGCAAGAGTTGACTTGAGTGTGGATGTGGCAGGTCAGATGGCCATTTACTATGACAAGATGGCCGGTCAGGATGGTTGGGTCGTGAAATTGAGGAACGAGTTGCAGAAGGGGGAGCCTGTTAGGTGGTATGTCGTTGTCTGCGGTGACGATGTGAGAGAAGTCCCTGGCAAGAGTAATGAGGAAGAAAAAGAGGTTGGCTATGAGCAGATAAGAGATGCAGCACAAACAACGGTGCGCAATCGCCGGACAAAGGAGGCCTTGGAAGGATTCTCTGACTCGCCATCTGAGTACGATGAGGACAACGATCGCGACGATGACGACGACGACGAAGAAGAAGAAGAAGCTCTCACCGTCCTAAATGACGTTTTGGGAGAGTCTGAGGGTGCTACTACTCCACGACCACTCTCACAGGAATTGCCAGATATCGACATACCGCTCCAGCCTCAACCCGATCCCAATAGAGCGTCAATTTTGACAACGTCAACTACCTGGTCTCAAGATAGATCTCCTAATCCCATGCAACGACAAGAGACTCCAGACGTTGATGCGCCCCTCCAACCTCGGGATCTCGACCCGAAAAGGACATCCATATCTACAGCATCTTCAGTATGGTCCCAAAAAGAATCACACGACGATGGATTAGGGCTGGGCACACCAGGTGTTGAAATACCGCTTCTTCATTCTGATAACACACGGTATTCAACTTCGACAGTATCAGGGCTGTATTCTGAATATGGGAATTCCCGAATCGAACCAGAGGAGTTTATTAAGACTCAACCATCAGTGCAGAGTCCTATAAGAGAGGAGGTACCTGACATCGTGCAACCGCTCGAGCCAAACGAGCTTCTCCCATCAAGATCATCGACGCCCCCAACGCCTAAGCCTTCACAACGACAGCTACCGGCTCCAACTACATATAGACCCGAGAGCTTCATACCGCCTTTCTCGCCTTCTTTAACTCCTATGGAAGGGTTTGGTCAAGAATCCGGCAAGTCAAATCTCCCTAGCAAAACAGGGGGGATCAAACCTCCAGAGCCAGCTTGGCCATTGTCATCGGATTCACCACTGGAATCATCAGGATCGAGCACATTTCAAAACGAAGATGGTACACTTCCGCTACTCACATCACTCACACATTCAAATGGCCGGCTAGAATCCCATCTGAATTTACCCAAGGAGCTTGTCCCTCCTCGAACACCGTCACCAACTTCAGAATACTCCCCACAGCCGCAGATATTTGGATCGACGATGCCCAAGTTTGAAGAGATAGTGCCACGTGCTCCACCGTTGTTAGTATCACCAAATCCAAACCGTCTAGAGCAACCAAGCTCTGGTGTATTGTATGAAGCTGGTGATACCGTGTCCGAACAACAGTCACCCTCGACACCACCTCAGCCGGAAGCCAAGCATGCGCCGCCGCTAGAAGTCAACACGAAAAAGGTAGCAAAAGAGTTGGCGTCATGTCCAGCAACAAGTGTAAAACCACCAACGTCAGCTCGTCGGAAGACTCCGGATCCTATTTTGAAGACGCCTCCTAGAAACCCCCCAATACAGGCACCTGTACAAAAGTCACCAAAATCCCGTCTCCCGAGAAGCATACCGAAAAACATACGGATATCAAGTGTTCCGCTGCCGCCAGAACCAGAAATTAAGACTCCCCGTCGCCCACCTACGCCGCCAAAGCCTCGATCTGTGCAAGGGGGAAGCTCACAGAAAAGGCCGCAAACAGCACCAGAAGAGAGTGCGTCATCGAGAACCCATATCAGGGGATTTTCCATGCCGTATCAGTATGAGGTACCGACCTCTTTGCAGGAATTACAGAAAGAAGAATTGGTACTGGAACCTACACCATCTATTGCTTCAGGCTATCGTCTGGGTGTCAATTCGGGATTGAGCGCGCCCCAAGACATAGCACGTGAAGTGAGGATACGAACAGCACAACCAGCTTCTGGCACAACGGAAAGTCGGCAGGCTAGTGTATCTACGCAACACAGTGATGGCCAGGCACACGATGGAGGAAAACATCCCAAGCAACGAATTGGTCGAAGCCATTCGGTGGCTGAAGGGCTAAAGAGGCTTTTCAGGAAGCCGTCTCATGCCAAAGCGGCTAACCATTAAAAGGAAGTGGACAGCGAAGCATGAAATGAAGGAGTTGGTGATGCATTTCTGTTGAATCTCGACAATAGAAATTTCTTTTGTTTGGATATTTGATAGTATTTTGTGACAGGGGTGGTTGTTAAATACATGAGCAGAGGTTGAACTTCATAAGTTGTAATGTTTATGATGGACGGTTATGATGAAAGGATATCAGCGGGAAATTGCTTCAGATATGTACAATATGTAGTAACCCCATGACTACCTATAAATATATGTATGCACTGGGTCATCTGGGAACAACGATGGAATGTAACCTTTATGGGTCAAGTGGACAGTTGCGAGATGAGGTTGAAGCTCCTTAGCATTATGATAGTCATTCATGTAAGGAGTTGGTGTACGTCACGTGTAAGCGAGACAGCTTGCAGCTTGATTAAGTCCATCCATCAATCATCAACACCATAAAACTAAAATTTAACTACACCCACCCACCATTTATCTAACTAATCGATCTTACACTGTGCGATCGACCTGCTTACTTCAAACGAGAATGAAACTCATGATATCGATTGACTGGAGTCCCTGATGGTCTCCAACTGACTGACTGACTGACTGGCCTTCCAACCCCAAAGCCAAAGCCAAAGCCATTGCGACCGCCAGACCTCCACAATCCCAAATCTCGACCAACCCTTCGAACCCTGAGTCCAAGTCCGATCTAGCGCCTAACTACCCCTTGTCTCCGTCACCTTCAACCCTTTGGTCTCACCTCAGCTCCAAATGGCCCCTCCGCGACCCCAACTCCGTCCCAGCGCGTCGGTCGAGGCGTTTGCGCAGACCGGCGCAGAGCCGTCGCTTGACGATAGCGACGATGAGGATCTTCGGTCGGCCGTTGGCAGCGGGAGCGATGTGTACGAGCTGCGCGAGGGGGATACAAGTAGAGATCGAAACAGCAGTGCCATATGGGATGCCGAAGCTGCCGATGAGGATGCGGATCATCCCCTTGTAGCAGAGCGATCAGGAAGTCCTGGTTCTATGGCGAGCTACCAGCTGTATACACCGGATGAAGAACAGGCGGTTCGGAGGAAGTTCGATCGCAAGCTAGTATTATTCGTAGCTCTGCTTTACATGCTGAGCTTCGTCGACAGATCCAGTACGGATCCCCTTTTCTTTACTATTCGCAAATTGGAGCTAACCATGCCCTAGATATTGGTAATGCTCGTATAGCAGGCATGGACGAAGACCTTCAGTCTGATCCACCTCGCGACGAATGGTACCAATGGGCTCTGACG
Organism: Fusarium concolor; assembly: GCA_013184415.1. Lineage (NCBI taxonomy): Eukaryota > Fungi > Ascomycota > Sordariomycetes > Hypocreales > Nectriaceae > Fusarium > Fusarium concolor. The sequence goes on from JABCJY010000153.1 coordinate 34,717, forward strand.
GCATTTTACATTACGTATATCGCCTTTGAATGGATGTCGCTCCTGTGGAAGCTCATCCCCGCACATATTTTTGTATCTATGGTTGTCTTGACCTGGGGTCTCATGGCTTCTCTGCAGGCTGTGGCTACCTCTTATCCCATGCTGATTGCGCTGCGCGCTGTCCTCGGGATAGGAGAAGCTGGGTTTACAGGTATTCCATTTTACCTGAGTTTCTTCTTCAAACGAGAAGAACTTGCATTTCGGACTGCTATTTTCATATCTGGTATGCCACCGCCTTTCATCAGTCACCTGGATCAAAGCTTACTTAGACTTATTATAGCTGCCCCCCTGGCCACAACGTTTGCTTCGACGCTCGCATGGCTAATTGTCAAGTTTGCTGAACTTGGCCCTATCGCCCCTTGGCGTCTGCTCTTTATCATAGAGGGTTTCCCTTCTGTCATCGCATCCGTAGTTGCATGGAACGTCATCCCTGACTCTCCCCAGACAGCCCCCTATCTAACCAAGCGTGAGAAGAAGGTTGCTCGTCTACGTCTTCGCAGCGAGCAGACCTCATCTACAACCACCAAACCTTCCTCTGGTCTGAGGGGCCGCGACGTTCTAGCCATATTTCGTGACCCCGTCGCTTGGATTACTGCCACCATGTTCTTCCTCACCAATATGGCTTACTCATCCCTTCCCGTCTTCCTCCCCAAGATACTCACCGAGATGGGCCACGATACTCTCACCTCTCAGGCCCTCAGCGCCCCTCCATACTTAGCGGCCTTCGTTATTGTCCTCTTCACAGCGCATATGTCAGATCGTCTGCGCACACGAACTGTCCCTCTAATATTCCACGCCCTTGCCTCCTCCAGCGGCTATGCCATCCTTGCGTTAGCCAAGCCCCTTAATCTACCTAACTTCATCCGTTATATGGCTGTCTACCCTGCCGCGATAGGCTTCTTCAATGTCGTTACTCTAATCATCACATGGAGCATCAACAACCAGGCCAGTCAGAGCCGCCAGGGCGGTGGCTTTGCTCTCCTCCAGCTCATTGGCCAGTGTGGTCCTCTCGTGGGTACGAGACTGTATCCAGACCGGGATGCTCCTTATTATGCGCCTGGAATGAGCACTTGTGCAGTGGCTATGCTCCTTGTTTCCATCCTGGCGTATGCTCTTCGCCTTTACCTCAAGTACCAGAACCGCAGGTTTGATCGAGCTGAGAATGAGCATCGAGAAGGGGGTGGTGAAGTAGAGGAAGAAGGTCTGGTTGGTCCCGGAAGGCGAAAGTCAACAGCAGTTCTCTTTCGATATATGTTGTAGGATAATTTAATAGCGTTCGTTCGAATAAATCTCAAGCAAATGCACCCTTTACGGCCAGTCGGTCAAACTCATTCATTAGAGAATGTGCAATCTATTTTTCTTATTAATGCTTTTGATACTAAACTAAACCTTCCAGCATACTACTCCCTAACAAAGCCACAATAGTAGTGTGTCGACCTTGGTTCATTGCCCAAAGTGCATCCATTTGGGAGCGTGAAATTTGTCTACGCCTGCTTTCCACCAAGATTCAGTCCCATGCCGGCTTTTTTCGATCGAGAACGACGCAAACCCTTTCTCATGCTTGCCCTTGATTGCATCCCCTGGCTCAAGTTTGCGTCGCAGTGCCTTCCAAGCCGCGTATTGTCTCTTTTGTTCCCCATGCTGACGCTTGATGTTCTGACAAGCCTGACGAAGCTTGTAGCGGCTTTTGCGGCAAACATTCTGTGCCAGCTTCTCAAATTCGACGCGGGACCTTCTTACGCCTGCTGTTAGGCTTCGAAGAGAGATGCCGGAAGCCTTTCTCTTCATTTCTCTCTTCACTTGTGGTGGCTTGATTGACGGACTGGGGCTGTCTGGCGGAAGGCTTTCTGTTGAGTGCTTTTCTGTGGGACCGTCGAACTGGGTATTTGCTTTCACTCTTGTTAGTGGGTATGTGTCCGAAACCTCAATAGTGTCTTCTGAGGAAGTCTGGCTGGCCTTGCTATTCTGTGGAACGAAAGCATTTGGCGGCAGATCTTCAGAGCTTGATACGACCTCAAAGCGATGGTAGGAGGGGGTGGGCATACGTTGTAAATGCCCGAAAGCAGCGGCCGCATCTACTAATGTTTTATGGGTACTTCCTTGACTCATAATCCTCGCGGCACCAGAAGAGCTCGATGAAGACCGCAGACCAGATAGGCGATCGTTGGTGCGGCTGTACTTGGTCAAATCGCCCAGGTCCAACTTGGGGTTTCGAGTGTCCGAGCCGGGTGATGGGGCGCCGCTAGAGTTGATACCTTGCTCTGGGTATGATGAAGATGTGCTCCTGGGGCCTCCATGTCTGATCTCCGGGGAGGGTGCTTGAGACCTTACGCGCCTCAGATTATTTTGTACCATTTCGAGTATAGAGGTCTGGTCTGCAATAATCTCAGACGTCGACGATTTGCGAACTTGGTCATCAGATGCGTTGCTCAGTTGTGCTTCATCTCGAAGGTGATCGCGGGGAGTAACTGGAATAAGGGCCCCGTTATGAAGAAAAGCATCTTGTCTGGAAGTCTTTGGCTTCCTCGGGAATGCATCTTCTTCAACCTCGGATGGAGTTTCTCCATGTTTCGATAAGGCATCTCGCTAAGATGCTGGTGGTCTGGTATTCTCCAGATGCTCCAGATTTTCGAGTTTCTTTCGGGCGCTGGGTGCTCTCTTGTGAATCTTGAGATCACTCGGCTGTGCATTGGGCATCATCTTGATGTCGCAAGAGCCCGGCGCATCTTCAGTTGAGAACGGGCGAGAACGGATTGGAAGGGTGAAGTTATGAATCATGATGAAGATAGATGCTTGTCAGCTTGGTTGATGGAGATTTAAATGCTGGTGTGCTATCAAGAATGGAGATAGAATGAGAAGTGTGAGAGATGAACCATTGAGTCGAAAGAAACAGAGAAAGGTCAGGTTAGAAGAGAGAATACCTCGCATTATGTTATATGTACCGTTGCTTTGCTCCTGCCTCATCCTGCAAGAAACAGGAAAGAGGCAAGTACACAACTGAGAAGTTGCATTGCATATGTTCTTTCGCTCCTTCCTTTTTTACACCAGTAATAGGCAAACATATACCTGCTTAGTAGGTATATATATAAGAGAGAGAAACACTAAAAAGCTATCGCCCTCTCTGAATTGATCTCTCAGAAGGCAAAAAGTACGAATTAGAGGGCATTGGGATTGCTCCCGCCAGGGCTTGAACCTGAGACCTTCGCATTACCGGATACTCGGAATGAAGTATTAGTACGACGCTCTAACCAACTGAGCTACGGAAGCCTTCCAATTCGATATGTGGGTTTGCGTTATTTATGAAAATATTGCTCTACTGCTTTTTGTCAAAGTGGAGACGATACGCATTTATTGACATTCAGCAGGGCGAACTACAATGTACGATCTGTAATTAGTATAACTAGAGCGCCTGATGACGATGAATTACCTATCCATGAATTAAAAAGTGCTCTCGCTAGAGCTTATTAGTTTCCATTTCTCTCGTTTAACTTAAACTCAACGCGCTCAAAATGACATTTACCCCTCCTTCTCTCCTCAAGCGTCGATCGTGTGCATCCAAACCCCCACAAGCCACCTCTACCTACTCCTTGGGATCTCGAACGCAGTTGGTACACTCAGCACATGTAAAATGTGTCGTCACGGCTCCGAGCTTGGTCGAAGCTCCAGGAGCGGTCTGGTGGAAGAGGTCGGGCCAGCCGTGTTGAGTCTCGGGCCAGGCAACGAACTTGATTGGGGCACATCGATCGCTCTTGAATCTTTGATTTTTTGTGTTAGTGAGACAGGTATTTGAATGGCAGAGGTTCAACATACTCAGCCAGACGGCAGATAATACCAGGCTCAAGAAAAACAGAGCCAACATGACCTTTGAGCTCAGGACCCAACTCGTTGCATTTATATTCAAGCTGAGGGTGATAGGCAAAGCAAGGAGGTCCCCAGTTCTCCTCTCGGCAGAAGTATATCTGAAAAGTGGTTAGTGGTATTACGGATGCAAATGCAGAAACTCTTCAATTTTACCATGCCAGGCTTTCGGTCTCCTTCACTGTTCTCTTCAGTCGTTGTACCGAGACGAGCCTTGATAACCTCGGGCTTGATGGGCTCGTACTTGGCTGCACCTCGTTCCTGAAGGGGTGCAGACCACATGTCGACAGAGGCAGCCAGACATTGTGAAGCAAAGAGTGAAAAGACGGTAAAGGCAAAGAAAGACTTCATCTTGACAATTGAGTGCAAGTATATGTTGGTAAGAACGAATTGTATAAGTTAGTAATTAGGTAGAGGATGTGATACTCTGTGATATGACTTGTTTGCGAACCACAATGGTAGCTAAGACCTTGGGCTTAAGCCTTTATATACCAGACCGTATTACTGCACATCAGCAACGATTATACAATTCAACTCTTTTTTAGAAACAAAGCTACGTATGACGCGGAAAGTCTCGTGATGACAATGGCTAATGCAATGCTACTGCATCGCCAAATCGAACCAAGCCCGCTCGCACACTCACTCATTCATCTGTGCCGTGAATTCAAGGGTCTCGCCTAAGCTCTAGTCTAACCTGTTGGAAGCCGCCATTGATGGCTTGTGTTGTGTCGATCAAGAGACTCGGCCGCCTCGCCAGCTCAGAATCAGCTCCCCAGTTGAAAGACCTGCCTGCTGCGCTGTGCTGCAGCCATCGGCCATCCCCGTAATACGGATTCGGCCCATCGGGCGCCCAGGAAATGCTGTCAACTTGCAGGAAGCTTACATCATTAGTAAACAAACAATTGGGCTCAGACAGGAGCTGCGGCTGATCGACTAACCGGTTGAATCAACGGTGTTACCAGCCTCAGGAAGCTTGTGAAACTCTCGTGTCTGCTGCTCAACCGTTTCTCTGGAATTATCAGAGCAGCGGTCTATTCTCCGTCGGACTCCCACGTTGCGCATTGCATCACGGGATATGAACAACTCTCATTACCGATCGTAGTTTTCCAAAGACATCTACAATGCTTTGCTGCATGCATTCGCTGCATTTGCCGTATGTTCAGTAACATCCACCGCGTGAAGCCGCTGGATCGCCCAACGTGCATCACTGATCGACCAGCCCTGACGTAAATGGCAGGGAAAACAAGCCAACGCTTTCAACATCATGTTTTGGTCAGGTATTAAGTTAAACATAAACTAGCTCATATTAACTTGCAAATTTAGAAATCAGATTCATGTTTACATTTATGCATAACTACCTATACATCATCCGACATGATCGGTGACCCGGAGCCGGCAACGGACAAGGACCGCGGAGACTCCACAAATATTGCCCAAACAGGCAATACCCTTCATAGCGGACTCCAGCACCTCATCCCGTATTCACGAGTGTTCTCATGTTAGGTAGCATATACGGTTATCTACGTGATACCTTTCTCTTTCATTCAGCCAGGCAATTCGCTTGAAATTGTCCGTTGCAGGACAATTCTCTCACCACAAGGCCCAAGACTTTCTTGGCCTTCGGAGGAAATGCAGCAGAGTAGATTCGGTCAGCCAAGGCAGGCTTCTTGGGGTCGAGACCGATCCTCAAGTGAAAAGGGACTCTTTTTTGGAGTGCACAACATGATTCTACGCAGCTACCCGTTACATCTCCCGGTCGATAACCACCCGATCTAGCAACTTGCTCTGCCGGTCCTCGTTCCACGACATCAACACCAACCACTCTGCGTGTATCAAGGCTACTACCGTGATATCGAAGTCGAATTTTTTATGAGCGAAACGTCACCTGGCCCTTATCATGTGTATAAGTTGAACCTCAAAACATACCGGGCTTGTCATGAGAAGGTAGAGAGATACGAGAGAGTGTGACTGCAAGTACACTTGCATACTTGAACGAGGCGAGCATGGCCCCTATGCCAACACTGCATTTACAATCATCGCACAAAAGAGTTATGTTACTCTATAGTACTTACAGTCCGGGGCGGTGAGGCCGGTTTTGAGAATCACGCAAATCTTCTAGGCCACAAGATAACCAGTGGTGCGTGCAGCCCCAGGATAAAATCCTGGCATGTCAAATTCATACACGTATATCTTGATTGAGACAAGTGCATACCCTTCCTGACCGTTGAAGCACACCTAGGAGAGATTATGAAGACTCTACAGCCTTATATATCTTAAGAAATTATGAAGAATTCAATGGACTAAGCCAGAGGGCGTTACCAAGGAAGTAGACATAGCGTATACACATTAGTCGGTTGAGAAGATTTACATCAATGACATGAGATCAACGAATCATTTCTCTTTTTATTCCATTACAAGTAACAATGTCTAAGGTACTCGCATATGGCTACATTGGGCATTACTGTCCTTGTTTAATGGGCAGGTTTTCATTTTTACCGTTGCATTATGTTTCGGCGTTATGTTGGAGTGGGTTTTCAGTCAAAGCGCAGTATACAAAGAGAGCGGCCCGTCCTTTGACGTTTTCTTCTTTTCCCAAGAACAAAAACCCCATATCAACAATCCAAGAAGTCTTCAAGTACTCTTAATACAAAGTACGTGCTTTTACCTCGCCAAAATGTCACTGGGTATCGATATAGCTAATGACGACTTTCGCAGACAAGCTACGACGCGAATACCCAAAGAGCCTCGAACAGGTAAAATTATGTCAGCTAAATGAGTAAAAGAAAATATCTCGGAAGCTGGATCAAATCATGAATTGGTTCTTCGAGTGGCTGATAATGAAGTCGGAGCAATATTGTTTGCCCATTACACAGTCCTCCGCGCACAGTAATCTCCACATTTGGGATATCACGGAGATGAGAAATACTCTTTCTCCACCCAAAATCAGCTCAGATCAAAAGTGTCTGTTATCTGTTATGCTGAGACAGTGCCCAGACTAGCCTATTACTACGCGTTATGCTTGGTGGAGATCACGAAAGCCATCCGTTATGGCTTGAAAAAGGAAGCAGGTTCTACCATTCTTTGACCAAGTGACTTCTCATTCATATCTGATCAAACAAAAAGAAAGTCGATGATTATATCCTCCCCATAACCCATCAATCTTCAGAGAAAACGGTGGAATGACTGAACCAACAACTATTTTGCCCAATCGCCCTCGTACGCGGCAACGAGTGTATAAGAAGCCACCAGCTCTCGATGTACCTGACATCGACGAAGATGCTGCTGAGAGGAAGCGAGTTTTGAATGTTTTGGCGCAGCGCAGATACCGTAGGTTGTCATCTTATCACAAATATTTTAAGATGTCGGGTCTGACGATCATGCAGGTGAAAAGAAACGGCTCAGTCGTCTCAAAGCCAAGTCAGCGAGTAGTGACGAGTCTCAAAACTCCGAACCTCCAAAAGAAACAGCCCAACCCTCCGACAGTCGGACATTAACGGACGATGGCTTCGGAATTACAATTCTGGATAGCGACGTGCAGTATACGACCTCAAATCCGAACATGTCTATCCCAGCCACAACTGCAGATGCTAACATCTTGGCTGGTCTTGATCTCAGTCTGACATGGAACCCCCTCGCAGATCCACTGTCTGACATGGCAATTGCATCTGTGCTGCCAGATACTAGTACAATACCGAGCTTCCTCGAGGACAGCACTGGGGATGAATTTGAGACCTTAACAGGAACTCATAAGGACCCTTTTACAGACTTTGGCGGAGTTGACATGACCATGTTCATCGATACCTCATCACTCGGCTCCTCACCTTCGTCTTCGACGGCACAGAGCTTTCCTGATAGTTATCACCTGCCGCTGTTACAGCTCACATTGCTCAAGGCAGTCATGCGCATAGCAGACCGTCTCAACTTGAAGCAAGATCTTTGGGATCTGGCTGGAAACTCAGCATTTAATATGGGCACCGCAACGCCGGCACATCTACTTCCTCCCTCATGGCAGCCCACACCATCGCAAGTTGCGGTACCGCACCACCCAGTATTTGACCTACTACCATGGCCTGGTGTCCGAGAACGCGCCATATTCATCTTGTCATTACCCGATGAGCTAAGGCCACCACGGGCGCAAGGTGCGTTGGCATGCGTGAACTTTGCGTACGATGTTGAGGATACTGCTGAGGGAGTTCGGATTTATGGCGATGATCCATATGATCCGGGCAACTGGGAGCTGGGGCAGGTTATGTTTGAGAGGTGGTGGTTTTTGTTTGATAGCAGCATTATTCACACGAGTAATCGCTGGCGAAGGGCAAGGGGAGCGCCGCCGTTGCTCTTGAAGAGTGGGAATGCTGGTTCGAGTCCAAATGCTAGTGCATCTTCGGCTACAAGTGTGGGATCATGACAAGGCATGATGCTGGCGTTTGGTATAAGCATACGGGCCTTTTGAATAGCCTGGTAAATGATACCTATGTATGATATATGTGTAAATTAGAACAAGTATATGATATGATTCCCATGATATAAACGGCGATTGAGTTGAACTGCAATGTTGATGCTCCATAGTTATTCGCTAGCTATCTACTGATGTAGCTATTTCGGTTGATTAGTAGCCTGCTTACACTCCATTATTACCTATTCATCTAGAGATAAGTCAATATCTCTTGTAATTTGGACCACAACAACTTTACCGTGATCGCAATTTGTTGCCAAGTCATCGTCTTTCTACGAAAAAACAAACCACAAGATTTGGACCTTTACTTTATTTTCACCGGTCTGACCAGTAACTCAACAGTAACTCAGCTCAGCGTCATAGAGGGGTCGAAAGAGCTATCAGATGATGATTGGTGCATTCATTGGACCCTTGCTCTGCGGCAGGGGACCTCTGGGGAAAAGAGAGCATGAGAGATCGATGCAGGCAGCAAACAGTGTGGGATGTTGTGAACTGCTTGAGCCATACAGAAGCCATCAAGTCCACAGCTTGCAGACTAATTGCACATGTTACCTTGTACTCAATTGTCTTGTATTTCTCACCGATTAGACGAGGCGAAGCGAGTACGAGTTCGAGCCAACTCAACGGCCGCTAATTAAACAATGACATGGTCCATGACTTGACTCTTCCCGACAACTTCTTGAACTTAAAAATTTCATCGGGCTGTTCCATAGATACCTACCTAGTCTGAGCTTCAGCCACTGAAAGCTTGCTCACTGCCGATTGAGGTGCCCTGAGCTCCCCTGAGCCTCTCGGCTTCCGGTGCCCGGGAACGGCGCTGATGTCGAACCAACTCACATGCATCTGGCCAATCAATGTTCCCAAATCATCCATCGGAGGCGAGAACGGAACCCCACTGGGGAGTTCTGGAGGAAGGAGGGGCACTTTAGAGTCCGGCGGCGGGGGAGAGGAGCGAAATTTCCTGAACAGAAAGAAGGAAGGGAACAACGTGGAACGCTTTTCTCACCGGACTCGCTTCCTTCTTCTTTCTTTCTTTCTCTCTCTTCTTTCACCTCTTCTTCTGCTCGTCATTTATCATTCTATATATAACTTCTTCCTTGTTCTTCTCATAGAATAAGTAGGTTGTCGTTTGCCGAGTTGGATTCTGGTGCTCCCATAAACTATTGGCCCCTGCTGCTGCTTCTCATTCAACGGATTGAGAGAGGTAGATCGAAGGATCAATAAAGATCATCGTTTCCACCGCCTCGTCTGGAGTTGCAGCGCAAAACCTCAAAACCAAGCCTCAAATCAGTACAATAACCGTTAGTTTCACCAACATCATTGCAATGTCCCCTGTTTGCAATTGATCTTTGCTAACATGACATATAGATTCCCTGTCATAGCTGCCGTTACAGTTCCCCTCCCCCACAATCTCCCCATACGCCAGCTCTTCCGATCCAAGCTTCGACCCTCCACGACCATCGCCCAACGACTCTTCTTTATTGGCGAATCTTGTTTGTCCTTTGGCCAAATATATGCCAAAACCCATTATACCAGCCTCATCTAACAAAGACTCCTGCAAGCACTCTTCACCATGCATATCAAGGACATGCTCAACGACGCCCAGAAAGGCGGCCAGCCCTCCTTCTCTTTCGAGTACTTCCCTCCTAAGACCGCCCAGGGTGTGCAGAACCTATACGACCGTATGGATCGCATGTACAATCTGGGCCCCAAGTTCATCGACATCACATGGGGTGCCGGTGGCCGAATTGCTGAGCTTACTTGCGAGATGGTCCTACAGGCACAAGCTGTCTATGGTCTCGAGACTTGCATGCATCTAACTTGCACTGACATGGGCGTCGAGAAGGTTAACGATGCACTTCTGAAGGCATACAAGGCTGGCTGCACCAACATTCTAGCCCTCCGTGGCGATCCTCCCAGAGCTCAAGACAAGTGGACCGCTGCCGATGGGGGCTTCCAGTATGCCCGTGATCTCGTTAAGCACATCCGCGATACCTACGGCAACCACTTCGACATCGGTGTTGCTGGTTATCCAGAGGGCTCCGACGATAACAAGAATGAGGACGAGCTGCTTGATCACCTCAAAGAGAAGGTTGACATGGGTGCCAGCTTCATTGTCACACAGATGTTCTACGATGCCGACAACTTTATTCGTTGGGTGAAGCGGGTTCGCGAGCGCGGCATCGATATTCCTATCCTCCCTGGTATTATGCCCATCGCTACCTATGCTAGCTTCCTCCGACGAGCAAACCACATGCAGGCCAAAATCCCCCAGGAATGGCTCGACGCCCTTGAACCTGTCAAGAACGATGATGTTGCTGTCCGAAACATTGGAAAGACACTGGTTGCCGACATGTGCCGGAAGTTGCTTGCGAATGGCATTCACCACCTCCACTTCTACACCATGAACCTCGCCCAGGCTACGCGCATGCTGTTAGAGGAGCTTCAGTGGGCCCCGTGTGCTGAACGCCCTCTTCAGCAGGCTCTCCCCTGGAAACAGTCCAAGGGCCTTAGACGCCGCGAGGAGGATGTCCGACCTATCTTCTGGCGAAACCGTAACAAGTCATATGTTATCCGTACACAAGATTGGGATGAGTTCCCTAACGGTCGATGGGGTGATTCTCGCTCTCCTGCCTTTGGAGAATTGGACGCATATGGCATTGGTTTGACCGGCACTAATGAGGCGAATCGTAAGAAATGGGGCGAGCCCAAGACCGTCCAGGACATTGCTCACCTTTTCGTCCGCTATCTCCAGAACGAGATCGAATCCTTGCCTTGGAGTGAGGCACCTCTTACCTCGGAAGCTGATGAGATTCGAGACGAACTCATTGAGCTGAACAAGCGTGGACTGTTGACTGTGAACTCGCAGCCTGCGGTCAACGGCGTCAAGTCTTCTCATCCCGTCCACGGCTGGGGTCCTGACAACGGCTATGTTTACCAGAAGTCATACCTTGAGTTGTTGGTGCACCCCGACATTTTTGACAAGATGATTACCCGCATTGAGAACCACCCTGACCTGACCTACTACGCTGTTACCAAGGACGGTGAGCTCCGATCCAACGTGACATCTGACGGCCCCAACGCCGTTACCTGGGGCGTCTTCCCTGGAAAGGAGATTGTCCAGCCTACAATTGTCGAGAGCATCAGTTTCCTCGCATGGAAGGATGAGGCATTCCGGTTGGGTGTTGATTGGGCCCATTGTTACGATATGAGCTCCCCCAGCCGAGCCCTGCTCGAAGGCGTCATGAATGACTGGTACCTTGTCAACATCGGTGAGTCATTTCGATCTCCAAAAATGAATTTATAAGAGCGCTAACAATGGATAGTGAACAACGATTTCCATGACAACAAAACCATCTTTGAGCTTCTCAAGGGCCTCGAGGTCAAGGACCTTACCACTCCTGCGACTCCCTTGTTCGAGTCAGTAGTTAATGGCACTACAACCACTGCAGTTGCAAACTAGATGTTCATGCGCAGTGTTTCCCAATGCAACGGGTTGTCTAGATCGCGCATCTGACCTCGAGTAAATCTCTGTCATCATTTCAGAGCGATCACAAGCACCATTGGGCGTTGCTGCGCTCTTCTAACGTTAACGATCTTCTGCGTTTCTCTTCTCTTCTTTTTTTTTTTTTTTTTTTTTTTTTTTTTTTTTTTTTTTTTTTTTTTTTCCTTCCTTTTTTTTTTTCTCCCACCCTTGTTTTTCCTTTTTTTTCTTTTTTTTTTT